>BMAO01000167.1:0-47632 GCA_019973975.1 Trichonephila clavata | reverse complement strand
TATACAGGGTGTTTCATAAATGATGGAGTAACTTTAAGGGGTGATAGTACACATCAAGACGAGTAATAGTAAATAGGAAACCAAGTGTCCCAAACGTCTTCCGAAGGAGAAAGGCGCCATCAAAGTTTAGGGTCCTAAATTTTAAATGATGATAAAAAACGGAAAAATGGATCGATTCATTGCGGTTTTCACTAAAATCATTCTTTAAATTAGTATTTTCTTTAAAAAAAAGTTTTAAAGACAAAGTTAAAAAAATGCCGTTAGAGGGCGCTCTAGACTTTGGAGTACCGAACAACTACCTTTTACCAGTATTTTTTTTATTTTGTTAAATGTTTACAAAAGCTTAGATTTTAACTTGAATTTTGAGCGCAAAATTGAAACCATCGGGAGCGGTTATGTGGCGCAAATGTAACCGCGTTCAGGGGGAAAAAATTGAAATGCTCGTATGTAATGATCAAAATAAAAAACGATAAAGCAAACTTTAAGAGGCGATAGTACAACACCAAAACAAGCAACAATAATTAAAGAAATCATACTCGTTATTTTAACCCGAAGGTGATAGAGGGTGCTGAAACAGATTTCGTTTTAAGAGACAAAAAAGGAAATAAAGAACATTTACGTTATAAAAAAAAGTTTAATTAGAAATTATTACAATAGCTGTTCGAAACACTGACCATTAGAGGCGATGCATGTGGTACAACGGCGAAGAAGGGATTCACGAACCCTCTGAAACACGCCAGGAGTATCGCGCACCTCTCCTGCAACTGCCGAAAGTCTGGCGACGAATTCTTCTGCAGATTCGATAGGAGTCTCATACATAAGACTCTTCAGGTGTCCCCACAAAAAGAAATCCAGGCATGAAAGATTGGGCGATCGCGCTGGCCAAAGGACAGGACCACCTCGCCCAATCCATTGATTTGGAAAGGTTGCGTTTAGATAATTTCGCACCTCTGGCGCAAAATGAGCTGGTGCTCCATCCTGCTGGAACCACATTACTCGCCGGATGCGAGGGGGAACATCTGTCATTATTTCCGGCAGAACCTGTTGCAGAAAGGCAAGATATTTTTTTCCATCCAGGCGTTCTGGCAGAAGATAAGGTCCAAGTAGATGGTCACCAATTATTCCTGCCCAAACATTTATGGAAACCCGCCGCTGATATGCATGTGTAGAAGACGCATGTGGATTTACATCTGCCCATTGGTGGGAATTGTGGGTGTTAAATGTACCGTCACGTGTAAATGTACATTCATCTGTAAAAAGCACAGTTGCACCAAAATCGGGATTTAGGGTGTTCTTCTGCAGATACAAGCGAGCAAAATCCATTCGACGAGGAAAATCCCTTTGAGTCAGTTCCTGGACTCGTTGGACATGAAAAGGATGCATACTTTCATCCTTTAATACTCGCCATGTCGTGGAGGGTGATACTTCAATTTGACTAGCAACTGCTCGCGTGCTTGTATTTAGATGATCAGCCACCATATCCAGAATTTTTTCTTCCACAGCTACCGTTCTGTTAGACTTCGCAAGGCCTGCATTTGAACGTGCACCAAAAAAGGATCCTGTCTCACACAACTGTCTGTGCAAGCGCACAAATGTTTTATCATTGGGCAACCGCCTGTTGGGAAACTTTTTTCCGTATAATCGTCGCGCCTCTGCACTATTCGCATTTGCAGTTCCGTAGATGAAGTACATATCAGCCTGTTCTTGATTAGTGAAGGGCAACATCTTTCGTTACGTTTGTACCGTGATTTACACTTGCACACTCGGGTCAGTGGCTTTTATCTTAATAACAATTTGCATATGTGTTCTTCTTCTTCCCCATATCACAAAATTTCATATTCTTCTTCCAGAAACTTGCAGCTATAACGCTTGCATGGATAAAATTTGAATATGCTCTAACACGTTTGCATTTGAATTCAAATCATGCATTTTCTAATCAAAGTTGATTGTTTTTATGTTGTACTATCGCCTCTTAAAGTTTGCTTTATCGTTTTTTATTTTGATCATTACATACGAGCATTTCAATTTTCCCCCCTGAACGCGGTTACATTTGCGCCACTTAACCGCTCCCAATGGTTTCAATTTTGCGCTCAAAATTCAAGTTAAAATCTAAGCTTTTGTAAACATTTAACAAAATAAAAAAAATACTGGTGAAAGGTAGTTGTTCGGTACTCCAAAGTCTAGAGCGCCCTCTAACGGCATTTTTTTAACTTTGTCTGTAAAACTTTTTTTAAAGAAAATGCTAATTTAAAGAATGATTTTAGTGAAAACCGCAAATGAATCGATCTATTTTTCCGTTTTTTATCATCATTTGAAATTTAGGACCCTAAACTTTGATGGCGCCTTTCTCCTTCGGAAGACGTTTGGGACACTTGGTTTCCTATTTACTATTACTCGTCTTGATGTGTACTATCACCCCTTAAAGTTACTCCCATCATTTATGAAACACCCTATATATATATATATATACAAAAAAACTATCCAGGTGGCTCCACTAATTTTTGCTTCTGGTTTTACCAACTTAATACGTCATTTTTAACGGTCATTTAGCGTGATTGCTCTCGTACATACAGTTCTTTTTTTCCGCACTCCGGCTATTTGCATTTTTTCATGTAGGTTTTTGCTTCATTATTCCTTTTCAAAATTATTTTTATTTGTATTTTGTTAAGATTCATTTCCTTTCATATTTTTTATTATTTTTATTTTATTTTTCTGTTGGTAGCAAATTACACGTGGTTGGTTTTAGGCCTAACTTTTCAATATGGGTATGTTTTCCGGTTATGTATAAAATTTCTGCTGAGAAGGGGAAGGTTGGATCCATAAAATATATTTAACCCTAATTTTGCTGGTCCTAATTCAGCAACAGCTTTAGAAATCATAATAGATCTTCATTTTAGTCTATTGACTCTTTTGGTTTCTTACATTTTAAAGTTCTAATTCTGTTCCATGTTATACATACGCTTAGTTAATTCTTCTACAATAGACTTTTCCATCATTTTTAAATTTGTGTTTCTTGAAATCTGGTTTATATCTTCTAGCTTTGTTAGTGATATAATTTTGTATTATCAATTTTATTATGTCATGTATTTCTTTCATTTTATGTTACTATATATATATGTGTGTGTGTGTGTGTGTGTGTGTAATGACTTCTTCTAACTCTCCTTAACTGTACCCCGTGAAATTATTTCCTAGTTCTTTCGCCTAAGACTGTCATAATCTTAATCTAATTGCACGCGCGCATAATCTTAATCTTAATCTAATTGCTCCCGCGCATTTGCAGCCAATCACGACTCCTGTTATAAAAGAGTCGTACGACCTTCACCGCCAGTATAAAACTCTGAACACACGGTTACGTGCGCTTCTTCTCTCTTTGTGCTTTGTCTATTTTGTCGACTATATGTCCATGTCTCTGCTAAGTGTTACTTTTGCTTTGTGTGTGAAACTCCGTAAATTATGTTAATGGGACTGCCCTTGCTTTTGGATGATGTTCAATAAACGAAAAATGAAACCTACAGGGGAGCAGTATTCTTTCAAGACATAGTTATCCCTCGACCAAATCTACCTATAAAAACCAACACCGGCCACGATGTGAAAAATCCTTTACCAAATCGGTCAACATCCGTTATATATATATATATATATATATGGGAAAATGACTACAACCTAATAATGATAAATGCTTTATTGAACAAAATGAGGGATGAAATATTTAAAATATAGTAAACACCCAAAGGAGAACGTCTTCCTCCTACGTCTAGAGCTTAGCGTCTTTAACGTCCGTCTGCCTCATTTCCCGTGTGTCCTTCAGTCAGACATTCCTGGCGGGGTGTGACGTCAGTGTGGACTACTCCACCCTAAGTACAGGGGGAGGGGTTGTGACATCGCACATATACAACCCTACATCGGCCATCATGACCGGGAAGGCGACCTCGCCTGATTATTTACAATGATAAAATGGTACAGATATATAGTAATAAAATATTAAAAATATATACAGTTACACAGTAGATAAAAGAACTATACACAACACAAAATATCATCAAAGAAAAATTACAGAAATACTGAAAAATGAGCACATTTAAAGTAACTATTGATAAATAGGAAAAATTTCATACATTACCATTGGTGTAAAACAAATTATGTTAACGATACAAATAAGATCAAGGCTAAAATAAGAATCTGGAATAAGGAACACAGGAACATATTCAAGCAAGATACTCGTACTTCTAAATACTTAAATTTGTACTAAAATGAAATAAGAAAATATTAGAGTCATTCAAATAAAAATGAGAGCAAAGATAAATAAATAAATAAAAAGTCTGTTGATAATATCTATAACGAAAGTCTTTCACAGGAAGAAAAATTGTGAACAGTTTTTAATGGAGAAATCATGTAGAGTTAATTTGGTTTGGCCAGAGTTTCATGAATTCTGCACAAGTAGACGTTTTTGATGGTCCGTCGACGAAATCACACTTTTCTACGTCATAAGTGTCATTGTACTTGACTTTTGTAACTTTGTATGGTCCGAGGTATTTTTGCTTAAGTTTCAAGCCTGGACCAAACTGAGTGCGTTTAATTGCTACTAGGTCGTGTAGTTGATATTTATGAGCTTGTCTGCGCCGGAGATTGTACGTGCGGCGATTCTCATCTTGAACTTTGTAAATTTGCTTTTTGGCATCTTGACGGAGAGCATCACGTTGTTCTTGGAATTGAGCTGTAATCTCATCGTTAAGAAGTTGGACTATCTCAATGTCCTGGCAAGACTTCATCTTGGTGCCGAAAAGGAGTTCAAATGGAGTCATCTTGATGCTTCTTTGAAAAGTTGAGTTCAGGATTTCTTGCAGGTGGGGTACGTGAGAGTACCATTTCTCAGGATCGTCGACAGAAAATTTTGACAGCACAGCAATGATGGTGGAATTTTCTTTTTCAATTTGGCCATTAGATCTTGGGAGACCAGTTGTAATGGAGATATGAAGGATGTTTTGCTTATTACAGTAATCTTCAAATGCGGAGGAAGTAAATGCGGTCCTTTATCAGTGATAATCCTAGCGGGGTTTCCGAAGACATGTCGTTGGTTTTCTAATCGTTTTATGACTTCTGCAGAGTCCGTAGATCTAGTGGGATACAGCCATGTAAATTTACTGAATGCGTCTATCACTGCAAAAACGTGCTTGTGTTTCTTAGAAGTTGTCGCTAGAGGACCCAAATGATCTAGATGAAATGTATGGAGTGGAAAGTCGTTCTTTTCTATCGGGTTAAGCATACCATCTTGTTTACCACGTTTCCGGTTTGTAAGAATGCATGTAACACAGTTTTGAATGCATTTTTCAACTTTGTCTTTAAGTCGTGGGATGTAAAAGTCTTTGCTAATTAAATCTTGTGTGCGTAGAACAGCAAAACGGCCACGTTCATGTGCAGTTTTAATGATATTAGCCTGCATCTCGTCAGGTACCACTAGTAAATCGGTGCCATTGACTGTTTTGTACAGAAGTTTGTTTTTTCGATATAGTTATCATGCGGCGTTGTTTCTAGAAGCGTCTTTATCGCTGTTATTTGGTCATCAGCCTGTTGTGCTTTGAGAAATTGAAGATGGATACTATTTTTGATTAGCATACAATGTGGAGGTCGACTGAGAGCATCCACGTGGGCCATCTTTGAGCCTGTACGGTGTTCTATTGTATAGTTAAATTCTTGGAGATAAAGTGCCATCTGGCTATCCTGGGGTTAAGCTCTTTTTTACTTAGTGTTTGACGAGGGCGTCACAGTCAGTAATAACTTTGAATGATGCGTAACTTTTTAAGTGCTTCGACCACTGCAAGGACTTCTAGTTCAAAACTAGTGTACTTTATTTCATTGTCTGATGTCTTTTTTGACATGTAGAATACAGGGTGAAACTGATTGTCATGTAGGGATTTTTGGAGTAGGACTGCACCCAAACCGTCAATTGACGCGTCAGTGTGAATCTCAGTGGGAGAATTTTGATTAAAAATACTTAGAACGGGTTGTTGGGAAAGTAAGTATTTTAATTTTTGAAATGCTGCCTGTTGTTCAGCATAAAATTGGAAAGGGGAGTCCTTACGAAGGAGGTCACTCAAAGGTTTTGCTATGGTCGAATATGAGGGTAAAAACTTTCTAAAATAGCCAGTAAGACCAAGAAATCGGCGAACGTCTTTAATATTTTTAAGATCTGGATAATTAATAACAGCTTTAGTTTTTGAAGGGGATGGAAACAATGTACCGTATTCTATAATATGGCCAAGAAACTCAATTTTATTTTGTAAAAATTGACACTTTTTAAAATTTATTTCAAGTCCGTAATCACAAGCTACCTCTAGAACATTTTTTAGATATTCAAGGGCTTGGGACTCATTAGAAGCGGGAATAACAACATCATCCATGTATGGGAGAACAATACTTTTCGAAATCAGATGTCGGAAAATGGTATTTGTGTATCGCATAAAAGTGGAAGGACAAGTACTTAGTCCAAAAGGCATTCGTCTAAATTGATACTGCCCATTGTGAGTAACAAAACTAGTAAATTTACGGCTTCTTTCATTTACCGCAACATGGAAAAATCCATTTTTTAGATCTAGAGTAGTAAATATTTTAGCATTTTGGAGACAATCTAAAATATCGTCAATTAAAGGAAGAGGATAGTTATCTTTAATAAGTTTGCGATTTAAGCGTCTATAATCAATGCAAACTCTTGATTTCCCGTCTTTTTTCTTTACTACCACAACTTGACTAGCGTAAGGAGATGAACATGGCTCAACAATTCCATTTTCAACCCATTCATCAACTTGAGCGTCCACTATATCTCGTTGGGCAAATGGCAAACGTCGGGGCTTATGAAATATCGGTTCGTCGTCGGTAAGAGCGATATCAAGCTCAATGTTTACAGTTTTTGTTTTTTTAGGCGTGTATGCCAATAGCAGTTGTTCGACTTCAGTTCGATTATGCTGAGAAACATTTGGACCGATATCGAATGTGGGTGAATCGTCGGAAATCGTCATAATAAAATTTTCATCTACACTATCAGAGGATCTTAAAATTTGTGAAAATTTTACGCCTGTAGGCGATATATTTAGATGTGCTTGTTTGATTACGTCACAACCGATTATGAGGTCATAATTTGTACAAGAATTTGGTACAACAGAAATAGTAACAGAAAAAATTTGATCGTCGATAGTAATTTCAGAATCAAAAGTTCCTATCACATTAATTCGCGAAAAACCAAAACCTGTTAATAATGTGTTGGTTTGTTTCAGTGGCGGTGCATCTATATTTATGTAAGTAGAATTTCTTAATAGTGTTAAATTGCTGCCTGTGTCTATTAATCCGTTAAGTTTACGGCCAAAAATTGTTACGTCTTTACACATATTTATAGGAGAAGGCAATTCATGCACAGCATTTACACCAGAAGGTGGTGTAGAACTATTATTTAAATTAGTTCGTCGGCATTCAAATGATTTGTGACCATAAAGATTACACGAGAGGCATCTGGGACCACGTGAATTATTAGGACAAGATTTTGATAGGTGACCTATATCATTACAATTAAAACAACGTTGGGGATTTTTAGCTGCGTCAGAAACGTTAAATTTTGTGGGTTTTCTTTGGAAGCTTTGTTGTTTAGAATCGCGTCCTCGGCTTTCATATGAATGACGAAAATTCGGTGAATTAGAGTTATGTATTCCCATGTTTTTAATGACTGTTTCATAGGTACGTAATTTCTGCTTAAATTCGGAAAATGAGGTTGCACCATATAGAATTATTTTATCTGAACGAGGCCCATCAATTCCATTAATGACGTACTGGATAATTGTTGCTTCGTCAATTTTTGAATCACATCTATTTGATAATTCACGCATGGAATTAAAATATTGCATTAAAGTCTCCGTTTTATACATTTTTCTTTTCTCTAATTCGCGGTGAATCTCTATGGAAGTAACTGAATCCGAAAATTCTTCAATTAAAGCTTTTTTAAATGACTCATAGGTATTTAAATTTCTTTGTGAAAAAAGAAATGATTTAGCAGTTCCACATACTAGACGTTTTGCGAAAATTAATTTTTGAGAGGAACTGATAGCTGGGAATAAATCAAAATTTTCTTCAATATCGCGAAAGAAACTATTTACAGAATAAAAATCTTCGCTAGTAAATTTTCTACTAGTCGCTGAAATATCCCGCAATAAATTCCAAAACTGGGTATTCATCTCTGTAAAGGAAGGATCGTTTAAATGGGGAGGAAAAGTATTTTGTGTACAAAGAGATGAGACGTTTTGATGTGCCGGCATGAAAGAATAACCTTGAACACTGGGTAGGGTTGCGTTGCTGCCCAGATGTTGAAAGGGGGAGTGTTGGTTTGTTCCCTGTGTTGAAAGATTCCTGTCTAACGAGAGTTTTGATGTTCGTTTTTGAAACGTGGATTGATTCTCAGAAAAAACTACGTTCTCGCTTTCAGAAAAGGACGTTTCTGAATTATTTAATGTTAGTAGGAATTCATCTAAGTTCTTCAAAGCTTTAAATATACTATTGCATAAATTTTGCTCATTTGTTTCTACGTCTAAATGCAATAAATTAGCGACTGAGATGAAATCAGGCAATGAGAATTCGGTTAGAATTTTTTCTTTGTGTTCTTCGACTCTAAACTCTTTAGGGAATGTGGAAAATTTTCTTATTTTATTTCGCGAAGAACGGTCAAATTCGGTGAATCCTAATATAGAATTTAATGTTTTTACAGCACGAGTTGTACCACATTTCAACGAATTGGCAATTATAGGAATATCACCTAATTTAATATTTTTACAGGACATCTTAATATACAAAATTAACCACTTTGAAAATTTATAGACGGTGCAAGGTTGTAATCAAAATTTCCCAATCACACTCTGAGTTAAAACTACTAAATACAGTAATTTGAAAGCCAAAATAAACAAACAAACAAAAATACGTTTAATTAAATTTTGCCTACCTGGAGTTGGGGAGCAGTCCGTACACTAATCCAGAACCAGTTGAGACACTTTCTGAATCCAATAAAAAGCAAGTCCAACAAGTCGTTTTTACACTTTTAATACTGTAGCGTCCATTGAAGGAAAAAAAAATATTAACGCGTCTTATAAAAAAAAATTTCTCGTCTAGAAGAGATTTTCCTTAATATGCAAGAGAAAGGCCAAGCCCCCAAAATATGGGAAAATGACTACAACCTAATAATGATAAATGCTTTATTGAACAAAATGAGGGATGAAATATTTAAAATATAGTAAACACCCAAAGGAGAACGTCTTCCTCCTACGTCTAGAGCTTAGCGTCTTTAACGTCCGTCTGCCTCATTTCCCGTGTGTCCTTCAGTCAGACATTCCTGGCGGGGTGTGACGTCAGTGTGGACTACTTCACCCTAAGTACAGGGGGAGGGGTTGTGACATCGCACATATCCAACCCTATATATATATATATATATATATTATATATATATATTATATATATATATTATATATATATATTATATATTGTATATATGTTGTATACGCTCAGGCGACACCAACGCCACTCTCTGTAACCCCGGATGTAAGCGGGAGAAGGAACACACCTTTTTCCAGCAGCGCGTGTCTAGTCAGGTTTAACAACCTGTAGATGTCATTAAATCTCCTTAAACCTAAACGTCTTTTTCATTCAACATACCCCTAGGCACCACCCTCTCTGTTACATGGGGGCTCTAATGGTTTTTGAACCCGTATTAAAATCAAAAGTCGCCCAAAACAAACGGTGCTCATTGAAATCGCCCAACACAATGGCGAATGCTTGATCAGCGAATTCCTCCGACGCCTACTAAGAACCATTCCTCCGCTCTGAGACCAATACTACCGTCTCCTTTGCCAAGCTAAACCAAAGCTTGAGACTCAACCAAAAAGTCTCTTCGGCATCGTCCAAGTGTTCCCGTAAAACAAAAAGGCCAATTTCCCCTCCTATTCATCGCATCAAGAGTGTAAATCCCATCTTCTTTGTATCTACAATCATCGCCGTGAAAAGTGGTGAACTCATCGCAAACGGATAACTTTTTATAAGCGAAGTCTATCTGCAGTCTACAAACCGATATTGTCAAATCAGGTAGGATCAAACCTTTTTTACTCAGCATGTATCGAAATACTAAGAAAGATCTAATAACTGCCGCGAAAGAACTAGGTGTTACTGGCCCAGAAAATGCTACACTTGTGATTTTAAAAGCACTAATTGAACAAACTGACACTTTCAAAAACGAACCTGAATTCGTTAAGGATATGCTTAATTTACTCGTTGATGAACGAAAAGAATCAGAATCAGAAAAAAAAAACAAGCAGAACTAGAGGAAAAAGAAGCCGAGCAAACGGCCAAAAGAATAATTCATTTGAAAAAGAAATTGAACTCGCGAATATTAACTCCGGTATAAATTCTAATAATTCAAACAATACTACTGTAACCTTCGAAACACCGTCAACTAACCTTTTAGAAAGTCTCATTAAATCCTTTAAGACTCTTAGTATGCCAGTTCCTTCTAAACCTGAAAATTATAATTTATTTTTTCATTCACTTAAACGTGCGTTTACAACAAAAAATGTTCCACAGGAATTAAAATCAGAGATCTTAATTAATATTCTCGGTGAAAAAGCTAACAGTATTTTACTTTATATCCCCGAAAACGAACTCCAAGATTACGAGAAAGTTAAACACACATTATTTTACGAGAATTCCAACCAACCCCACAAGAATGCTTAGTTAATTTCCGTAGGGCTCAACGATTGCCAAACGAATCGCACGTACAGTTTTCGTCACGATTAACAAGTTTTTTTTAAATATTATTGTAAACTTCGTGATGCGAATGATTTTAAAACTTTGTGTGAGTTAATGATAGCCGACAAATTATTTTCCACTCTCGATCGAGAAACGCAAGAACATATCGCGATACGCCAAAACACGAATCTTGGTTTAAGCCTACTGAATTGGCTAGGGAATGCGATGTTTTCTTCGTAGCAAAGCGTAAGTCATATTCCGACAACACACACCATCAACCGCCGTATGACAGCAAAAAACAAAAATACAACTCGTCTCAGGGCTTTAATCGCTACTACTCGCGTGATAAAAATTTTACAAATTATTCTCGAAACACTTCAGCAAATAACTCGCATGGTGATTCTTACATAAACGAAACTCATTTCAATTCTAGACCTAATTCAAATCACGGCCCTGTTTGTAAAGTCGAAGGTAAAATGTTTAATGAATCCTTACATGAATTGCAATACGAAAATATTTTTGTTAAGGATAAAATCGTGAAAACTTTAATCGATTCGGGAGCGAATATTGTGTGTGTGAAATCCTCCCTCATTCCACCCGAAAAAAAATCTTTAGGAACTGTTCAATTAACCTGTGCTTTCGGGAATGAAATTCAAGCTGAACTTGCAAAAAATAAATTAGCTCTTCCAAGTTTTCGTGAAAACCCGATAATAGTAACTGCAGCTGTCTGTAATAAATTGTACTGTGATTTAATAGTTCCGCCTAATATTTTTTGAAGATTTAAATAAAGCAGAAAAAGAAAATGCACTGATTTCAGAAAAAAATCCTACTTCCTCTCATTCTAAGAACATTCTTTCGCATAAAAATAAAAATGATAGGCAAAATAATTTCGCTTTAGAATCAGTTAGCCAAAATATATGTCGAGCTTGCATTCTTTTGCACCACAAACTATCCCAAATCATTTCGGCGAAGGTTCAAGGCCAAATGGCTCAATTCAATTTCAAAACATTGACAGCGCGAGTAACGTAAAACACCTAATGAATAAAAATGAATCGTTAAATTCTCCAAAACAGAAATTATTCGATGAAAAAGAAAATAAGAAATATGAACTGACGTCACAGCCCAGATCCGATCAAACATATTATATAACTGATTTTCAGCGCGAGGCTAACATAAACAAATCTTTTTCTGAATTAGAAATTAGCAATTGTAGTTCTTTACCGGTTAATAATAAAAACGAATCTCTCTCTTTGCTTTTTCAAAATGAGGATTGTTATTTATCAAATTTAAATGTAATTTATCCTCAAGATTTATCGCATATTTTGAACGTTGATACGCGTCGCGAAGTTGAAAACCTTATCCAATCTTACAAACCAAATAAAATTAAAGATACAAACTTACAAATGCAAATTATCCTTTCTGATGACACACCCATCGAGTTACGTCCTAGAAGATTAAGTCAAGTGGAAAAAATTATTGTCGAAAACCAAATTGACCAATGGCTGTCTGATGGAATAATTTCCCCAAGTTCATCTAATTTTGCCGCACCTTTAGTTCTTGTCAAGAGAAAAGACCAGTCAACAAGACTCTGTGTTGATTTTCGTGCTCTTAATTCTAAAACAATTAAACAAAGAGATTTTCACTACCCCTCATTGAAGACATTTTTGACCAACTGCATGGAGCGATACTCTTTTCAAAAATCTGGACTTCAAAAACAGTTTTTTTTCACATCAAAATTGATCCTGGTAGCCGTAAATACACCAGTTTCATAACACATAATGGACAATACCAATTTATTAAATTGTGTTCCTTTTGGTTTGTGTAACTCTCCCTCACTATTTCAAAAATACATTCAAATTGTGTTTAAAGATCTCTTAAAAGACAACACTGTTATTATATACATGGACGACATTTTAATTCCGGCAAATTCTGAATGTGAAGGAATTGCAAAGCTTAAAAAAGTATTTGATGTTGCTGCTACTTATGGTTTAGAGTTTAACTTTAAAAAGTGTAATTTTCTTCAGCGGAAATTAACTTTTCTTGGCCATATTATTGAAGAAGGCACTATTAGTCCTTCAGCAGCTAAAACAAATGCAATCATGAATTTCCAAACACCTAAAAACACTCGGCATGTACAATCATTTTTAGGACTAACAGGCTATTTTAGAAAATTTATTAAGGACTATGCATCAATCGCACGACTTTTAAGCGATCTTTTACGAGACAAAGTTCCATTCACCTTTAGTCCTACACAAAAACAAGCTTTTCTCTCTTTGAAGCAAATTTTGTCTCAGGAACCTGTATTACATCTTTATCAGCAAAACGCTCCATTACAAATACACTGCGATGCCAGTTCGAAAGGGTTTGGCGCTATACTTCTACAAATGGACTCAAATCAGAACTTTCCTCCAATACACTATATGAGTCGTAAAACTTCTCCTCAAGAAGAGAAATACTACAGCTACGAGCTAGAGGTCTTAGCGATAATTACAGCATTAAAAAATTTCGACACCACCTCGTCGGCACAAAATTTCAAATAATCACAGATTGCCAAGCATTTCAAAAAACTATGTTAAAGAAAGATTTACCACCTAGAATAGCGCGATAGGCTCTCTTCTTAGAAGACTTCGATTACGAAATACTTCACAGGCCAGGTAAACAAATGCAACATGTTGGCGCTCTCAGTCGTTATCCAGTCATGCTCATACAATACAACAAGATAACACAAAAAATTAAAAAAGCACAAATTTTTTATGAGTTTACATCCAGTATCAAGCAACTATTATAATCATCTTCAGCCTCTGATTATACATTAAAAAACGATGTGATGTACAAAATTGTCAACGACCAAGAACTTCTAGTCGTTCCACTTGAAATGCAAAAACAAATCGTACAACTTGAACAAAACTGAAAATTTAGTCAAACAACAATTATTTTTCCCAAATATGCGTAAGACTGAAGAAAATGTTATTGCAAATTGTATTCCTTGCATTCTTTCATCTAAAAAATTTGGCAAACGAGAAGGATTTCTACATCCCATACCAAAAGGTGATATCCCACTTGATACCTACCATATTGACTTTTTGGGTCCACTCCCAAGTACCAACAAAAATTACAAATATATCTTTACTGTCATCGACGCTTTCACCAAATTTCTGTGGATTTATCCTGTAAAGTCTCCTTCAGCTAACGATGCTTTAGAAAAATTAAAATTACAACAAGTAACCTTTGGAAGTCCCAGACAAATAATAATTTCAGACAAAGGAACAGCATTCACTTCTACAGAATTTCAGAAATTTTGTCAGGATGAAGATATCGAGTTTATTTCAAGCACAACAGGTGTACCGCGTGGGAACGGTCAGGTAGAAAAAATTCATGCAACGTTAATACCAGTCCTAACAAAGCTTTCACTTGAAGATCCCAATAAATGGTATAAACACGTATCATCAGTTCAACGAATAATTAACAGCACTGTTTCCATAGCCACCAAATATACAGCATTTGAACTTTTAACAGGCGTCAAAATGAAAAATAAAGATGACATCAAAATCAAAGGCATTCTCGAGGAAGAAAAGTTTCAATTATCTTCACAGAATAAACTACAAATGAGAAAAGATACCAAATCCAATATCCTGAAATTGCAAGAACAAAGTAGACTACACTACAATAAACATCGCTAAGAGGCAAGAAAATACAAAGAAGATGACAGAATTGCAATCAAGAAAACCTAGTTTGGAGTACGTGTGAAATTGCGACCAAAATATTTTGGCCCATATGAAGTCGGAAAAGTTCGTCCAAACGACAGGTACGATGTAAAGAAAATAGGAAGACAAGAAGGCCAGAATTTGACATCCACATCTGCTGATCTGATGAAACCATGGGATAATCCCTAAGACTTTTTTTTCCAGAACTAATGTGACTTTATTTTTTTTCTTTATACTCAAGAAAATTTGAACTTTAAAAATTTGTTTAATCTTTTTTTTTTATCTTTTTTTCTTTTCAGTTGTTAATATTTGTATAATTTTTACTTGCATATTTTCCAGCCTGGTCGGGGACCGACCACATCAGGATGGACGAGTGTTGTATACGCTCAGGCGCCACCAGCGCCACTCTCTTTTACCCCGGATGTAAGCGGGAGAAGGAACACACTTACCTTTTCCCAGAAGCACGCGCCTTGTCAGGTTTAACAACCTGTAGATGTCATTAAATCTCCTTAAACCTAAATGTCTCTTTCATTCAACATACCCCTAGACACCACCCTTTCTGTTACATATATATATATACATTTTCAATATTATAAAAGTACCGCATTGGGAGAGTAATGTGCATGTATCTATATTCAGAAATATTGTTATTAATTACACATTACGCAATAATCTTCTAGTTTCAAATAAATCAGAAAAAATAAAAAAACTATAAACATTTTACTAAATACTGTTTAATTCAAAACTACCCAATTAATTTTATTAATAGATATTTGAATAAAGAAATTCAATTTAGTAAGGATTAAATTACCATAGTTTTAACAGGTTAATATAGATTTATTATTCTTCCTAGATAGTTTTAAATATCCCCGATTTCTAGTTTTAGATAAAATTACTTTTTTAAAATTTATTATAACTTTTAAATCATATTATCTTAGAGTCTCTAAGATAATGGTAGTATGTTTACAATTCTTATTTTATTATTTCTATTCTTTCCATACTTTTGCTAAGTGCTATTTTTCAGCCATTGCTTTGATTTGAAATTGTATTTTGGGTCCAGAATCTGGCAATAACTTGTTTATTGTACTCAGATTTAAAGCGGACTCTGCACTTCTGTATGCATTTTTTAGGTAAGTTACCTTTTTCTCATAATGAATTTAGATTTCCTATCCATTATTTCCAATTGGTTTTTGGTCGGTATTATTAACAGAAAGGGGGAAGGTTGGCTGGCCAAAAAACATGTTCAACCCCACTTTTATACAGAGAAAAAAATTTTTAAAAGAATTTTTTTTGTATACAAGCTGTCCTAAGTCAGCAATGTTGATAATACTGTAGCATCCATTCTTTTATATTTTACTCTTTCATTTCAATTTTTTCATATCTCCTTTTAAATTCTGTTGTCTGGTTATCTTGCAATTACAATTCTTTTAAGGATTAATCATGTTAATTCATCTCTCTCTTGTAGAGAAATTTTGACTATATATATATACAAAAAATAGTTATATACCTAAGATAACTATTGTAATAATAGAATAGATTTAGCCACATATATATGGTCCCAAGCCTGCTAGCAAATGAAGGAAGACGTAATCTTTAAATATCAATACTTTAATATCGTCCTTGCGTCACTATTCCAATATGGTGGCCATTTGGAGCCTAATCGAACGAATCTCATCAGCCTCTCTCTCATTTATTCTCTTATATACGTCAGTGCTCGCTCTACTTTTAAATAGTCCTATTCACCCTAAAATCCTAAAGCAGTAGTAAAGAGTTCACTCAATTTCTCTTTTTATTATTGAATTAATCTTTAATTAAACTTCTCAGACCTGACATATATATGTAGTATCCACCGTAGATATACCGTGACAGTGACTATTAGTTGGAACCACCAACATTCAATGTGATGTGATTCCACCAGACAGTTGGATATAAGAAACTGAGCTCAAGGTGATGTGGCTAAAGAATAGAGAATGGACTTCTTCCGCCAAGAGTTCGCTAGCTGATGTAAAGGTCCCTCCTTTTTACTCTATCTTAGTATTTGTGTCTTCTTTTTAACATTAAATGTTTAAAAATATGAAGGGCTTCTGCGTTTCTTCATTTCCAAACCGAGGTGACGTGTGAACCCTCACCTCACAACCACACACACACAGATATATATATATATCTATACAAATAAATAAAATTGAAGTGTCTGTTTGTAATTTCAAATTAGCAGTTTTTTACTAAATGCATTTAAAGGCATATACGGTACTTATATCAAAGAATCAATGTTTAAAATTTTTGTCTGTCTGTCTGTCTGTTTGTTCCGGTTAATCTCGGGAACTTCTGGTCCGATTTTAAAAATTATTTCACCAATGGAAAGCTACATTATCAGCAAGTAACATAGGATATATTTTATTCCTATATTCGAACGGGAACTATGCAGGTAAAACGTTGACGTTGCTTACTCCCCGCCAAGTTGGCGCAAAAGTATGCATTTGCTCAATAATGGAAATTTTAATAAATATTTTCTCACATTTGTAACAAATAACTGAAACATAGTGTTATTTAGCATCTTCACAAAAAGCAATTTTTTAGAGGGTTTTTTATGGTTATTATTTACGTTACGTTTGTTAAATGTCAAACTCAAACTTTGAGAAATATCGCCAAGTTGGCTAAGAATTTAAATCCCAGATATTTTAATGCAAATTTTCTCCCACTTTTTAAAGAGGGAAACGAAATAAAGTTTTAGCGAATTGCTTGCGCGTGCTATAGAAAATTCTATGCTAATATTAACTGACAGTTTCATAAAAAGTTTTGATTACTTAAGTAGTTTTGATTATTTTGAACTTTTTTAACCTAATTATACAATATTCATATTTTGCACAAAATTTTTCACTTATACTGAACCTAGATATTTTACATGGAGGTATTACTTTGAAGATATACTATGGAGGCATCCATACAATGTTACTCGCCGAATAAAATTAGGGAGCTTTACGCAATACTTATTTCATCTGCGGTCCTTCTAATCCTCAAACCTTTTGGAATAAGTATAAAGACTACATGGCGGAAGATATTTTGCGACGAAAAACAACCAAATATGCCTTTCAATGAACAAATCTCCAACGAAACGCAATAAAGGTTTTCAGAATGGTTAGGAAGAAGCTACATGATTTTGGAATGATTAGCCCTAGACGTGTCGACGGAAATGGCTTCGATAATGAAATTACATGAGAATTAAACTACGATTTTATAGCATTGCAGCATTAAGTAAGAGAATTTTCCCCTCAATTAACTCCAGAACAAAGTCACGTTTTTCAACAAGTGTTACGCAAAGTAGAATCCATCAGTGGTGCACTCTTTTTTCTCGAAGCCCCTGGAGGAACAGGAAAAACATTTTTGCTAAACTTATTACTAATAACCATCAGAAAAACCCAGAAGATAGCAGTTGCTATGGCTTCTTCTAGTACAGCCGCGATTTTACTGACCAAAGGTCGCACAGCACATTCCGTTTTAAAATTATTGCTTAATCTTGCATTTGAAGATTCACTCATCTGAAATTTCAGAAAAAATAGCTCTCAAGGCTGGATGCTTCCACAATGTAAGCTTTTAGTGTGGGATGAAAGTACGATGTCTCATAAGAAAGCTATAGAAGCGTTAAATCGGACTCTTCAGGATTTATGAGATAGTACAGATATTATAGGAGGAATGGTAGAGTATAAGTGTGAACCAAGACTCTCGCATTTGTTTCAATGGATTGGCTGAGGTTAATGTTAAAACTTTGGAAAATACTATTCCACTCTTTAAGATGTTTAATCTCCAAATCCTGATAGAAAACTGATGCTTCAGTCTCTCTGCAATGCATAACCCAAATGAAGGGATGTCTTAAGGCATGAGCCAACTGGGCCCGAGCCCAGAACCTTGGCCACAATGGGGGCATCATCTCATTCTTGACTCAGCCTAAAAAAGATCATGATTTGAATAATTTCAACGGCCAAATGTTATTTCTGGTTTTATTCTCAGAAAAACTGGGAATTTCAGACGATATGATGTCAACTGGTAACATGTGATGACCATTGTCCATGTTTTGGCCTAGGCCACCATCATTCACCATCATTATAACCATAAAGTCAAAAGGTGGCAGTCGATCAAGTCGGTTTGTCCGACTGTAAGTCATACATATTTGTTTCGGGTTATTGTTTACGAGTATTACTATGTATTGTCTACTTTTAAGAATCGTTGGTGGAGACTACATTTGTGTAGGGGTCCAGGGCCTCAAGAAGTCTTAAGACGTCCCTGCCCAACAAACATGACGATTAGATTTAGGCCAGGTATGCATGTTGACCTCTCCATACGCTGTATTGTTTCATTTTCAAGCGTATTCTTCACGAGTTGAGCTGTGTAGGCCTGGCATTAAAACAAACGAATTAAAAATAGCTACAGCGTAATATACAACACATTAGATCTCAGTATCTCATTTATTTATCTTTGGTCCGTTATCTTAGAGACCATTATCTTAATATGAGATTCTTGGATTATCGCCGTGATTTAGTGACATCAAAAATTAATTTGAATATAAAAAACTGCACATTTTCCTAAAAATTTCAAATCTCAAGAACAATTTCTGGCTGTTAGGGCTTAAGGCTTCACAATATTTTTTCATGTCTCTCTCCATTTTAATGTCAGTTAATTCCTGTTTTTGCACATTTTAAGTTGTTTTTTCCTTCTATTTTTTCGTTTGATATTTATACCCAACATTTTTAAAATCTTTATTTTTGGTGCCGCTTTAGGTGCTAATTGAGGTGTACTTTGTTCTTTTTTTTTCTAATAACTTTCTCTAGCATTTTTTTTTGTATTTGATTTTGAAAATATTTTCCTTTTTTGTTTTTCTCCCCCGTAATATCTTTATATAGTAAATTCAGTACAATTATTACATCAAAGAGACGAAAAACAAAACATCTGGTTAGATGTAAGTGGTGAATAGATTCTATGCCTAATTTTTAAGGAAGAAATGTTTAGATTTATTGTTTTTAAAAAAGGAATAAATAGTTTTGATTTTGTACCGAATGGAAAATCTTTTCAGTACTTTGTAAATTAACAGATAAAAGGAACATCAGGTAACATTCTGGCAATTACTTATTAGACTAGTCTTTCAGCATTTAAAAAATTTATGAAACAAAAAATATAGCCTAAACAACTTAGTAACTAATGCTGTTGTTTTTGATATATATACAAAATAATTAATGATGCTCTTCTAAGCTTTTGAACTAATATTTCAAAGAGTTCAGGTCAACAGTTTAACCTTCTAATGCCATTTTTCCCTTTTTGTATTTCTTTCTTACTTTTTCTCTTCTTGAAATGACGCAAAAGTCTCCGGTTCAGAAAGAATTAAATTTGATTATGGCTTTTGAATTTCCTTAAAGCATATTTAAGCAAGTTAAAAAAGAATGAAATTGTTGTTGGTGAAGAAATTTACCGTGTTTATTAATTAAAACTTCCTCATTTTGAAAATTAAAGTGTTCTACTTTAATTTTTTTTAAAAGTATGTTTGTGCTGTAAGTAGCAATATAAAAATTCGGTTTTTCATCTTCTCTCCAAGACATAGTCTGCAAAACTTGTAGATTTTCGAATTGGGGAGGATTATTAGCTTGCTTAAGGTATCCGATTACGTTTGGAACTTGGTTTTGAAAAAGTGTATAAATGAATATTTTTTGATACTTTGTATCACCTGAATTAGAATATGCATATAAAATTGTTTTAAGAATATTATTACAAGAAAAAGTTATTTAAATGCAATTTTTTTTGCAAAAAATTAAGATAGAATGACACTCTTAAAACATTTTCCTTTTATGGAAAATGCTTTTATAATAATAATATTTTGCCTATATAAAGCTAAGACTTCTATAGAGAGCCTGGGCTAGAATATTTGAAATATATTATTTAGAAATGGGTTTTATTCATAATTTTATACATTAAAATAGAGAAATTTTAACGAAAAAACACCGGCTATTACTTCAGTTGATCGTAACTCTCTGAAAGTAATGCGAATTTTTCAAAAATCCTAGTTCAGGCTCTGTAGATAAGTCTAAGCTATGTACTATACTGTTCAAATAAAATGAGACAAATGATAAAAGATGATTTTTTCAAAAACCTTAGCTTTTAATCATTACATACCTTAAGTAGATAGAAAAATCTCTATATTAGTACGGAAGTATGTCCTCCTGTAGCAGAAATGACCTCTTCAACTCGTTTTAGTATTGACTCCTACATGTTCTTAGCTTTGTCATCGTGGAACCACACTTGTATGGCACTTTTCATCATTTGTTCTGTTGTCGTGTAACTCATCTTAGCTGAACAATTCTTGAGAATATGCAATAAATCCTCAATAGGATTTGGGTCTGGTTGATTACCAGATCATTTAAATTAATATTATAAAAGCATTTTCATAAAAGGAGAAAGTTTTGAAAATATGTCATTCTTTCTTCGTTTTTTACCAAGAAATTGCAATTAGGTATTTTTTTATTGTAGTAATATTCTTAAGACAATTTTATATATGTTTATTCTAATCAGGTGACACTAAATATTTAAAAAATTATTAATTTTTCGCATTTTCAATATCATGGTTCTGAACGAGTCAATACCTGAAACATATTCATCTAGAAAAAGAAAAAAAACAATTGAGAATAATCAATCAAAATTTTAACTCCTTTTAATTAAGAAACTTGGAAGTTTTGTTAACAACGCACGCATACAACTTAAATGGGAGGATACTTCTGTGTAATAATGCCAAATAAATTTAAACGTCTTCCGATAAATGATAAAATTTCGCGAGGTCGGGGCTGCTTAGAGGCTTTACCTCTGCCAACCTTAGATAAGATCTGAAATGTGTGTATCTCTTTGCATACCTAAAGGTCGAAGGTCGGGAAGTATTTTTGCAGCCTTTTAAAAAGTCTATTAAATTTATAATTTTGAGTAATTAATCTTTCAGATAGAATTTCTAATGGCAAATTAAGAGACTCCTTTGGTATTTTCTTCTAATTTCAATACCTGAGATAAGTTTTAGGGGTGTTGTATGATGAACATTAATTGAATTACGTATGTTTGCATCAAAAGAGGTTCTGTTGGAACAAAGTGAGATAATATATTTTTTTTTATTTCAGGGTATTATTTTTTTATTTTATACGAGCATTTTTATTATACCTCATTCAAAAAAAAAATGTAAAGTTTTCAAGCAGTAGCTCAAATGAAAATGGATTCCTAAAACGGAAATCAATCAATCACACGAATAAATCCCTTGCATTTTCATATAATTTTCAACAATAAAAAAGAATTGGAAATACTGATGTCTCTAAAGTGAGCAAATGGCTTAAATCAGTGACTCTCAAACTTTTTTGTTGCGGCACACTTTCAACAATTTCAAAATTGGCGGCACACAAACAATTAAATAAGTTTAAAAGAATTTTACTTAACTGTAGTACACTACGGGAATTAATTTGTTTTAATAATTTTCAATGCTATATATATATATAAATGAAAAATATGTACGAAAAAAACAACAAAATGTTTATTAAGTGATCAATTACAAATTAATTATAAGAATACATTTAATGCGAAATTAGAACTTGATGATTTTTGATAATTTCGTTTAAATTTGGTGGTAAAAATGACAATGCCACTCGCATTTCGTCATATACATTTAAAAATCTATCTTTTTTCATTTATATATTTTTTAATGCCGAAAATCCGAATCCACGCAAATAAGATATTGAAAATTGTAAAAATGTTTTTTAAGCATTTTTGGCTATGAGATAATCGCCTCTAATTTTAATCCAAAATGAATTAAGTGACTCTTCCAAATGTTTTGAAATTAAATCTCGCTTATTACAGAACGAAATTAGTTTTTCTTCTTCATTCAAAGTTAACTCATTAACAAATGCATCCGTTACCACAAATAGATTCGAACCCAATCAAATGACTTCATGTCCATTTATCGACGAAAGGACAAGTTAAATTTACTACGAATACTCTTTGTTTATTTCTTTAAAACGGTCGAATGTTTCGCGGTTCCGGATTTTATTTTTTTTTCTCTCAGAGAATAATTAATAATTAAAAAAAAATTGGTGGTTCACTTCCAGAATTTGGTGGCACAGTGGTTGAGAATTACTGGTTTAAATGAATATTTGTACAGAATTTAATGTCCTATACATGTCCTAAAAATTACTCTAGATCAGAGGTTCCCAAACTTTTTTTGTCTCATAGACCCCTTGCCACGTTTTTCGGTTTCTGGTAGACCCCTGCTTACCTAATATGGAATTTTAGCAAATTTATCAATTTAAATGTCTTTTTGACAGCAGGTTCTACTACTTACTTTAAAAGAATTAAATTTTTAACTGTAGTAAAATATAGCGTATTAATGAATTAAATAAAAATAAATTAATTTAATACATAAAACAACTGTTACATAAAATAACAGAACAACAAACGTTTTTAATGAGAGAGATGAATCTGGTGCTTCAATAACAAAAATCTTCAAAATTTAATATATATATATATCAATCTAGTCAGAGGTTTAACCCTTACTCTCCTTTGTTAGTAAGTGCCCAGTCCCCCCCCCTTTCTTTTTTGTTTTTTGAGATTGGCAATCTCACTGAAACTCCCTCTCACTAGGAAAAGCAATTAAAAACTTTCTCATAATATTCCATAATTCACGGCAAATAACAGGAATGTCTTTTAAAAGCCAAAATTGCTGACATCCATTTCTAAGATTTATTTTAAGATCGTTAGGGCCCCTATTCTGATCAGTTCCTATTGTAATATGACATTTTTTTTCAATGTGACTATATAAATTCATTGCCTACTCTGTGGTATTGCTATAAAAAAGCAATCTCAAACTTAGTTTTAAAATCTGAGGAAATGTTACTTAAATTTTGAAACTTAGGTTAAAATGTCCTGACAAATTGAGAAAATTCGTGCCGTCCAATATTATACTTCTTTAATTTAATTCTGGAAATTAATGCTGAAATAGTCCTTATGTCTTAATAAGTTTATGCTGTCACCTAGTAACCACAAATTATCCTCACTAAGTTAAGTAACTAAATGTTAAATTGGTAAAATCTGGTTTCCACGAAATCAATTTTTTTTTACAGATTAAAGTCAGGATCTCTGGTTTAATAAGAGCCACTATTATAGACCCCTTTTTACATCTTATGGACCCCAAATTATTTTTTCGCTGGCGTAGACCCCTTGGAGGTCGTCATAGATCCCTGGGGGTCTATATAGACCACTTTGGGAATCACTGCTCTAGATTCTTGCTTACTCGTTCACTATTTCTTTGCCTACTCGCTTTTACAATGGACAGAGAAGACATTTAATTAATCGTATGTTTTATGCACAGTTTTCTGAATAATTAAAACTGAGTGTATTCTAAGCAAATTGTGCGAAATGTCTTTGGATTTTTTGCATAATTATATGGATGAATAATCCTTATAAATGTCGGTTCAATGTGATCCACTTCGAGTGATTCGATTGTAACAGACGTTTATTTTTACTACTGCAAAAAAATAAACAACAATGTCTTTCGATTTTGTTTTCAGGGCATTTTGGGAACCTAATGAGGCATACTGTTGGAACTTTTCCTATTTTAAGAATGACAAACTACTTCCAAACCAGTCCCGATGGACAAACATTGCTGACTTGTTGCTCCAAGAAGATTCGGTATAATGGACGATGAAACGGCTCTCAGGGAGGTTTGACAGATCACCGTGTGCGGGAGGTCCTTGAGGGGTCAGGAGGTTGATTCAATTTCCGTTTACCTTAATTTTGGCTTGGCTAATCGTCTTAGCGACCGCACTCAATTAACATCAGTCTCCGCGAAAAGAAGCCCAACTCTTCAACTGGTGCATACAATGCGGCGAAATTCAAATGACCTGGATAGGTCGAATGCCACTCTAGTCTGGTTAAAATTGAATGCATTCCACTCCATTAGATGAGTGTTGTTTTCAACAAGTCCATTGTAATTCCCCTTCCTACATTAAGAAAAAAGAATATACGCCTCTCCAGGAGAGGTCTTTTAGTATCTGTTTAATTTTTTGAGCAGACAATAGACTAGAAGATATGATTGTAAGAAAGGGTGATAAACGTCATTTATGAATTTAGAAGGTTAGCA
The DNA here is from genome assembly GCA_019973975.1 of Trichonephila clavata. Classification (NCBI taxonomy): domain Eukaryota; kingdom Metazoa; phylum Arthropoda; class Arachnida; order Araneae; family Nephilidae; genus Trichonephila; species Trichonephila clavata. The sequence goes on along the minus strand of BMAO01000167.1, from coordinate 23,014 downwards.
ATTATTTTTTCGATGAAAACACTTATACTCATTTAAGAAATACACACCATTTGCAAGAGACTTGATACAATGACGAGTTTCCCCTTTCAAAAAGGCTTTTAAATTCATATATGAAACTCCTTAGTGTTTAATTATTCCGTAAATTAAAAGCTTTGATTGATTGAACAGAATCTGAATTCCAAAAGTGAATTTATTTATGTCTATATTTTTTCCTTGTTCAAAAATTATGTGCCTTCAGGATATATATTTTCAAATCGAAACGTGTTTGTATATCCCTGTTCATTTCATTTTGAAGTTCAGTACCTATATAAACCTTTTTTTACTTAAGACATTTTTGCATCGGAATAATCTTTACCACAAGACACTATTGAAATGAATTAAGTTTGAAATTTGATAGAGTAGATTAAAATGTTTTCATATTCAAAAATTCTGTAACTTTTCATTCAGTATTCCATAAATCATGATTTTAATAGCTTTGCAAACTTTTATACTGTACTATATATTTTTTAAAATTCTGTGGATTCATCTCACAGTGCTTACGGAATTTAACAATCTTATCTCAGTGAGTGCAAAATGGTATCAGAAAATTGGTGACGTTACTTTTCAATTTTGTATAACCTCTTTAAATCAATAATATATTTCTTTCTTGAACTAAGGTTTTGTTTCGCCTGTCAAAAATAAATAAATAAAATTAAATTTAAAAAAAGTGCAACGCATGATAATTTATTAAAATTATCATAAATTACATTTTATTTTATACCTTTAGATATTAAATATATAAAATAATTCGGAAAATTTCTACTGTGGTAACTTAGAATAAAATGTTTTGAATTAAGTCCTTGTGTATAAGAGAGAGATATTTCCGCTTATGACTAGATAGAGATTTGCAGTCGTCGTAGCCTAGTGGTCATGGTCACGAACTCGTGGCCGGCCTCATCAAGTCACGGGATATAGCCTTGATACCACTGAAATCCACCGTTTAGTAGGGTTGATGCACGTTAAATGTGTCGTGGCTAGAAGTCTTCACCTTGGCGTGGTGTGGAAAATAGAAGAGTGAAGTGCGAGCTCGGGAATCATTCTCGTCATTTGACTGCAATTTAAAATTATGAAGTCTGTCGTCAATAGCTTTCAATTGCACTCACTTATGACAAGACTCACATGTATTTTTATAAAAAAAATTACTCATTGATCATAGATATGATTATCCATCCCTCTATCAATTAACATAATAAACCATAAAGCAGATTCCAGCCATTTTAGCACACAACATCTCATCTGAAAATTGGAAAGAAAAAAAAACTCTAATTTTCAGTCTCAACTTTCAAATTACTATGAATTGTCCTTGCGTCTACAGCATCATTTTAGTCCGTCGGGTACAGGATTAAAAATGGTATTATTTCTAGTTTTTGTCAAGCCATCAGAAAACTTCTATGAATGATCTTTGATAAATGCTTATATTATTCCCCATTTTTAAAAAAAATAAACATAGGTTTTTGATTTATTAAAATTCTCAGTTGTCTTTTCATACATATTTATATTATATCTTGGCAATTAAAATTTCAAATAATGCTTGATAATGATACAATTTCTTCTTGTATTTAAACTGAAAATTTCAAGGAAATTGACTTAGGGATTTTTTTTTAAATCTGAATTATAAACAGCGAAGGGGAAAATAAAGATTCTTTTTCTAATACAGCATTTTCTTAAAACTGTTCCAGAGTTAAAGTTTTTAAGATACACTACGTGACTTTGAAAATGCACTTTCAAGGAAAAGACAGAAAATTGTGCAAATTTCAGGACAGGTGCACTTCATCGAGGAATAATGCAAATGTTGTGAAAGGCGCAACACACGTTAAGTAGAATATAATAAAAGGAATTTGCAATATCCGTGCCTTTATTTTTGATAGGGAAACTATCGTCAATTTTTTTTCTTGCTTTGGAGGGCTCGTGTAACAGCAATAAATGTTAGGCCACCGCCAACAGTCCCAGTAAACAGATAATTGTACAAGGAGCATGTTGAGGGGACTGGAAGAAACAAGTTGACCCTTATGTCAAATCTCAGCTGACGCTCACCTACACGAGACCACGGTGAAAAAGAGAAATTGTAGCAAGTTTTAAGAGGACCGATGAATCTAGAACGAAGTCAGCTTGCCTGGATTGACGCATCCACCACAAGCCATTTCTGTCACTATTTTACTGAATGTGTAGGAGATCTTTGATATTCCCATATTGACCAGTACAATTACCCCTTAACTGGCAGCTAGTGGCCAGCATTAATTTGTGGTGTCCGTTAAAAAAAACTATCATTGTCCCCATGGCACAGGCGACTTTGTTTGAATTAGACCGGGCTAAATAGATCTGGACGACAAAATGACATAAGATCGTATTATCACATAGTCATGTTTCTGTTTTTTCAATGATAGTTGAAATGTGTACGAGCATGAGGCGTGACATCATGATTTGGAACGTCATTCAGTATTATAGCAGGTCATCTTTGACTCGTATTTCGAGCACTGTGAAGATCCAATGATTCGCCGTCGATGTGTTGTGGTAAGGGGTACTCTCTCTCTCTCTCTTTTATTCCGGCAGGGTAATGTCCGACTGCCCATGACATGCATTAATTAACATGCTCTACACAATGTGCAGTTGCTTTCAAGGTCACCATTCCCTCCTGATCTCTCATCAATTGAACATGATTGGACGCCTCTTTCATGTCTGTCTACCGCAGTGTTTGGAAAAGAACTGTAGCAAATGAATGTCAGGGAATTGTGAGTTATCTCTTAAGACGCCATCTTACTCTCACTGATTCTGTACATTTGGGTGTTGCCTTATGTATCAACATCCACAATGATTCCAAAACCTACTGAGCTGATGTTGTTCTCTAAATTACAAGTATTTTAAAATAAACACTTATTTTTCGTTGCTATCTTCCTCTGTTAACCGAATTTCTTTACTCCTTTTTGGCGTTGCATTTTGAATGTCAAATAGTATAAATAATCAAAGTTAGCAAAAATTATGGATTTCAATAAACATATTATTTTAATATTTTGTGACTTTTAAATTAAATTTGAACTACTGGGAAAACTATAAATACAAAGGAAATTATTTTAAGAAAAATGTATGCGAATGAAATTAAAATAACGAGTCTATGATAAGCTCTAAATGCCTTGACACAAAAAAGACACCGGCGGATTAAAAAATTATTCAATTTGAATAATTTAATTGGCAATGTGTAATAACTTTTGGCATTTGTTTTTAAATTTAATTTTAACCCATTAGTTTAGAATTTTTTGAGCATCAAAACTCTTTCGAGCTGTATTAAAACATGTTAAAGATAAGATATTCAAATTTAGAACACTTTTTTTTAAAAAAAAATATTAGATGTCACGAAAACTTGTGGCATGCGTATTTTGAGTTTAAGCCTTGTACCACTGAAGACCCAGCGTGTAGAAGAGTTGATGCACGTTCAATCTGTCAAAGGTTTAAAGTCCTCCCTATGGTGATGAGTAGAAGTTTGGAGAAAGGGGCGTCCCTCTCTCAGGTCTCGTTTTCGTTACTTGACCATGGTTCAAAATTACAGGGTACATTGCCCTCAGGTGCTGTGCAAAAATTAAACCAGGCATCGGTGCAGTCGAGACGAAATTGGTTTCCATTTACTTGTAGGCATATATTTTACTATATTTATACAATTGTCATCAGAATATTAACATTATTTTTAAAGAAGTTCTATACCACAAAGAATTCTACATTTTATGAATACTTACTGAGAACTGTTTTTTGAGTATGATTAATCTACTTAATTTAAATTATAGTCAGAGTTGAGAGAAATAAATGTAAGTATTTCAGATCATGTTCATTGACAGGGTGACTGTTCCTCTATATCTATCAATATGAGTTACATACAAAGACTTCTTTTATGAGGAGGGGGGTATTTTTTAAATAAAAAAGAAACGAGTCTTATAGTAGTAGTATATGATGTGTAACATCTGACATGTTATCGTGGTAAATTCGCAATAGCAACTTAAATCCTGAAAAAAAATGAATAGAGTATGATTGGAAATAATTTTCTATGGAATAATTATATCTTTAATAAAAATTTTATTTAATTAACACAAGGAGTAATACAATTTTTTATCAAAAATAATTATTCTTGTTCAATTTGGGGAAGGGCGGTAATTAAAACTTATGATAACTAAAGTATGACATATACTTGTGATTTCAAAGTATTTAAAAACCGTTGAAAAATAGCGTCAATAACAGTACCACTGTTAGTTGTCGAAACATTTCGATTTGTGTTCATTTCGAGCTTGAGTTCATCATTCAAAAAAGCTTGGAGTGGCTGGGCTACTAGCAAACTGAAGTTAACGTTAAAATCACCACTCAAAATTATGGGAAGCAAGTGATATTTTTTTTAAAGAGCAGAACCACCTTCGGTATATGGTAAAAGTAAAAAATGCAGAAAATCTTTAATTTTTTGAACAGTTTGATTCGGAGAAATGTATACAACCACCGAAATCACTGTTTGTCCATTTTCAAATAAGCATTCTGCCGCACATATGTCCCCAATATCTTGGCTAACAATACCCAGTACACTTGTTTGACGATAAGTAATATCCATATGTTGAGCCACAACATGTGAGCTGTTTTGAGCTGGTGAGATAGGTCGCAACACCAGCTGCTCTGTGGCCTGGTCGTTTAAATTGTACGCAGCAATCGAAGTCAGGTATCGAAACACGTTCGTCATTATCTAACCACGTCTCTGCCAACATGACTAACGTACAATTTTGTGAAATAACGTCGAAATCTCTTTGGTGAGCCCCCAGACTTTGACAATTGAACGTAAGGATCGCAAGTTTATCCTTGGTGAATTCTTATAAGACTTGCTGGTATGTGCGAAGTGGATTTAGAGTCAAGCGCAAATGAAACCGAGTTTTTGAATTATAATCTTTTGAAATGCTAAATTTAACAATATAAAATAGGCTGGTGGCTTGATGGCTTCTAGAGTTGGACCCCACGTGGATATATCTTTACAAGATCCAGCTAAAGGACTTAGTTTCTTCTCTGATCCTAAAGGGAGAAAACAAAACAAAAACAAAGATCCCACTGCTTAGACCGCAGGGAGGAGGGAGGGGGGATAAGCCCCTCCCGAATGAAGGAGAAAAAACAGCACTGCCAGGGTAGCGAAGAGACACCACAAAACTTGCTGATTGGTCAAATTAAATAGCGCGCTGTTTCCCAACTTCCTGTTACGCATTTCCGTCCCTTTTCACGAAATCACTCCTGCAAATCTCCAGCAACCGAGAGGAAAGATGTTAGACATAAAAAATGTAGGGGAAAGTGTCAAGGTGTAATCTTTTGGTCAAAAATTTTTAAAAAAAATCTCGTGATCTGTGTTTGTGTGGGAGGGAAGAGTTTACACCCCAAACCCCATCCTTGTGTAAGCAACTGATTGTTATGCTTTTTATTTGAGACATAAACAGTTATTTCAAGTTAATTTTACCCAAGTAACTTTTACATAAAGTTGAAGAAGATCCGTTATATACTGAAATCTTTAAAATCAATCTGAGCTTTGATGGGCAATGAAGTGAGGCTTTAAAGAATACATGTATGTGAACAGTTCTTTTTTTAACACGCTTTTATAAACTTCACCTGTACGTAACGAAATCTTTGAACTCGATTTTTACCTTCTTTAAAAGGTCAGATTAATTCGAAACTTTGCACACTTGTTAAGAACCAATGACAATACAATAATTTACTAATTTTGTTCCATTGTCCTGATCAGGATCATCAGGATCAACGATTTACCATCTTGGCGACTAATTCCAGCTCACATTTTCAGATTTGGCGACTACCAAAACAGCTGAGAATTGTGATTCAGAGGTCACCGGATTAAATAATTTCCCACAAATTGGTCGATTCAAAGCGTGTACTTTTATGTCTAATACTGATACATGTTTTAGAAAGAATACTGAGCTCTTTTTAGGGAAAAATATCATTGACTTTTAACATCTTATTCCGCTTTAAATATTTTAAACTTAGCTCTTCCAGATTTCCTTCAGTTGGCTGATCCTACATTTTGCAGACCAGGCCATATTGACGCACTAATAGGTTGCCAATGAGTATTCCACATTCTAAAAAATGACGCATTTAAAATTAATTCATCAATAAATAAATGATAATTTAAAAAACAAAAAAAAATTTTTATTGTAGATCAAACTAAAAAATGAAAAATAAATAATAGTTTAAAAAAACTAAAAAAACACACACTTTTATAATTAATTGAGCTAAAAAGTAAAAAAATAATTCTTAATATAAGAATAAAATGATCAACGAGAAAATTAATGTCATTTTGGTAAAAGAGCGTGGGTGCTTCGTACTACTACGTTTTCACACTAATTACATTTCGGAATAGAACTAGTAAAAGAAATTATAACAATTGATATCGAGCACTCCATGCTTTAATCAAAATAGCATTAATTTTCTCGTTAATCATTTTATTCTTATATTAAGAATTATTTTTTTACTTTTTAGTTCGATTCAGTATAAAAGAGTGTTTTTTAGTTTTTTTAAACTATAATTTATTTATTAGGTGATTGAATGTTTTTTGACGCGTATATTTTTTGCTGCTTTTTTAAGTATGTAAGAAAGTGGAAAGTTACAAGGCTGAATACATTAGATATTATATTGAAGTAAATTATTCTTTTTGGGTAGCGTTAATACAGCAAAGCTAAATTAGTTGAAATTTTTCTTAATTTTAATAGATTATAAGCAACTTTTGCTACGTTATAGGTAATTAGATTATAAGAAAGCTGAGTATGTATTGTGTTAGCATCAGAGTGACATTTGAATCTCAGTTTTTGAAAAAAAATATTATCTCTCAGACTTAAAATACGAACGCCACATCAACAAAATTCCGTACCATCAGATCACAAAAAAGCTTATTTTCTAGACTCTTTATTTATATTTTAATGTAGTATGGGTGACTAAGTTATCAGTTTTTAAATTTTTTTTATGAAGATTTTGCATGTCTCAAAAATTAAAAATGCTAAGATCTTTAATTTTTGAGAATTATTTTAAAGAAAATGTAGAAAAATACAGAAAAATTAACTTACAAATTCTATATAATTTAGGATTTCTTCGAACATTTTCTAAAATCCTCTGAAGAATACAGACTCTAAAAATTATGCGTGACTGAAATAATTATGTATTGAATTATTTTAAGACTATTTTACATAGATATTACAAAATAGACCCTTCAACTTTCCCGTTAATTCACTTCTGTTCAAGAATGATGCCTTATTAATGACACACAAAATGTAGCTCTGACGTTACAACAAGGTTGATGAGAAAATTGAATATCACAAAGTTGCCAGTAGTATATATACGTTCACACACAAAGTAGGTTCTTTAATATTCATTCAAAACAGATAGGTCGAAAAGTCGTATAAATCAATGCAGTTGGAATATCCCCAAAGGCAATCACGATTTAGGGTGTAAAAGCGTTAAATTGTTTGTCGTTAACTGGATGTTTTCAGGATCCATTGATCAATGTCAAATTCAGCGGTCAAATGCAGTGCCATCTATTGGAGAAATGGGAATTCATCCCGCTTGTCACTTTCCTATTGACTCAGTAATCAACGTCTAGATAAAATTTGAAGTTATGTTCACTCAATTCAGGATCAGTTATGTGTGAAAGTTAATTACATTGCCTTCAAGGGGGATGTAATTTCATCTCATTAAATGAAATAAATCATAAATAAGATGTTGGACTATGTTATTAATTTTAAATAAACTTATATATTTTATACAGCTAGGATATTATTTCTTTGGGATTTCTATTTCAAAGTAACTGAAATCTTTTTTTAACCACTTGCATGATTATCCCGAGTTATCTCGGGTTCGTATATATTGCAGTTAATTATTATCCCGAGAAAACTCGGGCGAAGCAGAATTTGTAGGTACGATTTGTTTTATCACGGTTTTACTAGGCATGGAGGAAATGAAAGGAAATATTCAGCTTTGATTGGCAGTTTGGACAATTTTTAATAATTCGCCAGGTTTGGATGATACGTTAGTCAGAAGGAAGACTGTGATGTGTGAAACATTCCGATTGAATAGAAAAGATTAACCTCGAGATCTAAGGACAAAAAAATTTTTAAAAAAGGAGAAATGATTGAGTATTAGAGAGGGAAAGTAACTGTAATAAAATGGAAAGATAAGAAGGATGCTAGTTTAATTTCCACATACATACAGTCGAAATGCAGGATGTGACAAATAAACGGGGAGAGCCGAAGTCCGGGCCTAAATGTGTAGTTGACTACAATGGCAAAATGGGTAGTGTAGATAAAATCGACCAGCATTTAGCTGCCTATTCTACACCCAGAAAATGAGGGAAAAAATACTATAAGAGGATTTTCTCCATTTATTGGATTTGGCCTTATAGAATTCCTACATTTTGTTATGTAAATCAGGAGGTTCGGATCACTTGAACAATTTAGAATAAAACTGATTGAAAAACTAGTGTCAGAAAATCATCGTGACGAGTTTTCTGCTACATCTGGAAGATCCAGCATTAGTCCTTCTCTACTCAGGTTAACCTTTAGGCATTTTCCAGATGTTATTCCTGCTACTGAAAAAAAAAAAATCAAATCCAGTGAGATAGTGTACTCTGTGCTACCGTAAAATAGATTCCAGAGGTAAGCCAGTACGAAAAGAGACAAAATACCAGCGTACAGAATGTCAGATATCACTTTGTGTTGTCCTTAGTTTCAAAAACAATCTACAAAGACTAATATTTAACTTTTTTCCGTTTGTGCGAGATAACTCGGGATAGTAAACTAATATTAAAACTAAATGTTTTTACACCTGTAAAAAAATTAAAAATTCAGCCTAAAACTTGCATATTTTGTTTTGTTTCGTTTCTCTGTATTTAATAATAAAGTAAAAAAAAAAAAAATTGATGATTTTTTTTGCAGTTTATTTCAAAAAAATTTGTAAGGCAAGCGGTTAAAATTGTTTTCTCATTTAAATTATCTAATGAAAATAATCTCCCAGAAGGAAAAATAAAAAATAAATATGAATTACTTTCAGAGTTAGAAATCTGCAGAAAGTTCGAAGGAATTTATGTAAATTTTTTTCTGAATTTGGGGTTTATTTTTAAATTTTCTTTCAAAGGTTTCAGTGACACTAAAAAATTAAATGCTTTTATTATTAATCAAAGATTGCTAGAGTAGTTTAAGCATAAATACTGATTAATTATTGTGAAAAAATAAACTATATAAAAATTACAACAAAGTTAAGCAGTTTATGAAAAGGGGGATTATCCCTTATAAACTTAAAAAAGAAGAAATTTATAACAGGAAAATAAAAATGTTTCATTACAATATACATTGGTGTGCAAAAATTAAGGACGAAGTCGAAAAATTAGCATATCAGCTGAACGAAGAGGCAGAGCGGACAGAAAGACCAGTCAGGAGATTAAGTGAGGTGATGTACGGTAGCACATGCGCAGATATGCAGGTAGACGTAATGGGGGAGTGTCTGAGTAGTAAGGCATGTTGTAGGTGTAAGTTTAATATTTCTGGCAAAGAGATTGCACGCAGTATTGCAGTTAAAATCACACCGAGTTGCTGCCTCAGCGAGAAATGGCGAATAATCAATCTGTTAGACGACATCTGGAGGCTTTTACCTGAGGTCGAATCATTGGGAAGTTGGAGGAAGGTCGCAGTGTGACAAGTGTGGCTGCAGAGTTCGGAATTGCTCACAGCATCGTTTCACGACTTTGGAGACAATTTCAAACTACAAGAACGGCTATCCGGGGGTTCAATAGTGGTCGTCCACGAGGAACCACACCCGCAGATGACCGGTATATTGCCTTACAGGCCAGAAGAAACAGGCGGCAGACAGCGGGAGAAATCGCTAGACACACGATACAGGCGACTGGACGACCGATATCGCGTTTTACCGTGGCCAGAAGACTGCACGGTGGTGGTCTGTTTGCACGACGCCCTGTACGGTGTGTACCTCTAACGCCTGCCCATCGGAGAAGGCGTTCTCTGTGGTGCCGGGAACACCGGAATTGGAGAGACAATGAATGGGGACGAGTACTCTTTACAGATGAGAGTAGATTCAGTCTGAGTAGCGATTCTCATCGCATACTCATCTGGAGAGAGCGGGGAAGCCGCAATCATCCCTCGAACATCATTGAAAGGGACAGGTATGGAGGTGGCGGTGTTCTCGTTTGGGGAGGCATCATGCTTGGTAGTCGTACAGACCTTCACATCTTCGACGCAGGTTCAGTCAACGGGACCCGTTATTGTAACGAGATTCTTCTTCCATATGTGCGTCTTTTTAGAGGCGCTATGGGTCCACAGTTCCTTTTCATGGATGACAATGCACCATGTCATCGCACAGTAGCTGCCGAACAGCTCTTAGAGAGTGAGGATATTGAACGTATGGATTGGCCGGCACGATCTCCGGATCTCAATCCCATCGAGCATGTATGGGATTTTCTAGGCAGACGCTTGGCAGCTCGTACCTTACCACCAGTAACGATTCCGGAGCTTCAATTGGCACTGCAAGACGAATGGGCAGCAATGCCTCAACAACTCATTGACACCCTCATTCTCAGCATGGGCAGACGCTGTGAAACCTGCCTAGCAGTCAGGGGAGATCATATCCCCTACTAAAGACCAGATATTTCTTGCTGGACACCCATCACAGGGATGTTTCGGCCTTCAGTCGCATTGCGCTCCGTGCTACTTTTTCAATAAAGCTTCTTTTTATCCCTCTGATTTCTCTTTTAGTAAGTGTTGCTTACATTACTCATGTCCTTACGTATTGGGGATCTTACGGTATTAAATGTGATGATTTGGAATGCTTTTGTACAAAGTGTTATTGAAAAAAACGTCTCGTCCTTAATTTTTGCACACCAGTGTATTTTGTCCTTTTTGAAATCCTTTCTTGTCCTTTTTCATAATCTATTAAATTATTGATAATGTCACTGTCATGAATGCTTCGTCTTCAATCAAGTCCCTGCTGCTTGTGCGTTGAGAGAAAGCAATTGAACGTGCATTGTCGAGAGACTGTTTATAACCAATGGACAGAGCTTGAAGCGTGTACAGACATATACTTAAATAGAAAACATTACAGTGGCGCCAAAGCCGTTGAAATCCATGTACCGCTTTAAAAAATAGCGCAAAAACATCGTACAAAAATAAAATTGTACAAAACAAATCGCACAAACATAAAATCGCTTAAAAAAGAGGAACAAAAACAGGTTCTACTGTAGTTCAGTATAATGAGAGAGCGGAGGAAAAAACAAGGAGAGTGATCGCGTCGAGTCACGAAGCTGCTCACTTGTATCAATTACGCATAGTGTTCCTAAAATTATAAATTTTTAACACTTCCTTCAATTCTTTGAATTCTGTATGCGACGTCCTCTTTATAAAATATCAAAATTAATTTCAAAGAATTTAGATTAACACCCACATCCGGACTGAATGCGTATTAATGATACCTCGATAATATAGTTATAACTTTAAGTCTAGTATATTTTCATGTGAAATGGGGTGCGAGATAAGTAGGACTGAGGGATAAGTCGGTGTATCTTTTCGCATATAAATACATATAATTTATTTTTAACAGGCCCGAAGACGAAAGAAAATAATTTAAAAATATTACATTTAACATAAAATCTTAGGTAAAACAAATGCAAAATCATAAACCGAAGTTATTTTAATGTAGGTTTCATAAAATCAAACGGTAGTCTACCGGTTCGGCAAAGATGTTTTTATCGCTCGCAAAATTTTCCCTTAGCGTGCTAGTCATTTTTCATTCCTTATTTTGTTGAAAAAATACTCTTTTCGTTGGAATTTGTATTTCCTAAAATTTGTAACTTTTTCAATTAAGCTGAGACCTTCTGTCAAATCCCTTGCCGTTATACAATCTGCCGATTGAATTGTGAGTAGAGACTCTTGAATATTTTGCTCTTGCCTTTCTATGAGCTCATCAATAATCAGCTCCTGATTGTGGGAATCCAGCACAGTTTTCATTGTCCACTTGTAATTTTTTTTACCCAGCAAGATCGACAACTTCTTAAGCCACTAAATTCACTAAGTAGGAAGCGGGGAGGGAGTAATAGAGTTGTGTAGCTCTCAAACAAAAGAGGAATTGGTCCAAATTTGAAAATCGTGTAACTCCGGGGTCACAGGAGTGTCGAAGTATTATTCTTCTTTAAAAACTGCATAAGAGTGTTTTCTTGTTATAAAGTGAATTTCCCCAAATCACGTTGCTTTAATGTGGATCTATTTTTCTAAAAAAATCAAATATTTCATTTTCAGCGTGGTAGGACGCCCCTCCACTACGCCGCCGTACTCTCGGACGGAGGAGAGATTTACAAAATGCTTTTGGATCATGGAGCAGATGTGAAAGCCACCGACGTCGTAAGTTTATCTCTTCATTTCACTATTTTCTTCTTTGTTTACGATCATGAAATAAATATTCTTTGTATTTTCAAAAACTAAATCAAGTTATCTTCAGCAAAAGTTCTTAAGCGCTTTTGTGTGAAAATGAATTTTACATCGTTCTATTTTCAAATTGTTTTTTAAAAGGATTATCTTTAATCCTCAGATGGGAGATTATTTTCTTAACTTATTATTTTAAAAGTATTTAAGTAAAAAACATCGAAAAAGAAAGTCCATCTTTCAAGTGCTTACAAATTTCTGCAAAGTTGCTAAACACTTTCAGCACTTTTCTGTTTTTAATAATAGATGAAAAAATTAAATGACAAAAAAGGTAAGTTTGCTTTCATTTTTTCTAAATTTAAGTAACATATTAACGGATGAAGTTACTAAGAGTTCGAGGAATAAAAATTAATATGTAAATATTAATACACTGCTGTAGTTTTATTTTTTACAAAAATATAATTGCTTTTTTTTATATTGAAGATAAAACATCTTCACACAAATTGGTCCCTAGTCTCAGAAGACATGGCGAAACATTAACAAGAAAAATCTTCAAATACTTTCGAAGAGTAATTTAGATAAAACTCATCTGAAGAGGCAAAAACAATGTCTTCAACGAGATTGATAAGATTTAGGTTTCCTGGATAAGGGGTTAAAGTATACGTTTGAAATGAAATTTTTTATATAATAATATAAGCAAACGATTTTAAAATAAAATTTCAAAAAACTTATTAGCAAAATAAATCTCTTTCTTTTCTTTTATTTTTGAAGATAAAAATAGTCCCGATTCTGACTCGCACTATAACTATCAGCTTTCAATTTTTTGACTTATTTTTAATATATATATAGAAGGGGTGTCTTCTTTAAAGAACATTATTTAGAACCACTTGTAGCTCGAACTAACGAAAGAAATGGCACCCCCAACTTGTTATGATGTCAAATGAGGGCGTAAAAATTTGCACTCTGTAAAAAAAAATTAATTCCGAAAATTGCCCGATAGGGGTATTTATGGCGTTGTGCAATGGAAAAGGTTTCACAAAAATACAAATAAAAATACGGCATACTACACTGCTGGCCACCGTAAATGCAACACCCTGAAGGAAGCACGCAAATAACATGAAATTTACAACATGCATTAGCGGAGGTGAGATATGCAAATGATTAGAATTTCAGCGCAGACACACATCACGCACGCCTGTGGCGCCACCTCAAAGCGCTATTTATGGCTTGGAGATTTCGACGATTTCAAGTTCGGCAATTGTGTTTTTCTTGTGGTTTTTTTTCAAAAAACTATCAGCTATGTCTTGTAGAAAACAGCGATCAGCTTTTGATCAAGTATCCGAGTTCGACAGAGGAAGGATAGAGTGGCCTACCGAGATTGTGGATTATATTTCAGGGAAATCGGTAATCGTGTTGGACGAAACCAAACAACTGTAATGCGTATATGTGACCGTTGGATGCAGGAGGGTACGACGGACCGACGTGGTCGATCGCATCCTCCTCAGTGAGGACATGCAAATTGTGAGCATGGCATTGACGGATCGCTCAGTCACATCACGAACCATAGCACAGCACATTGAGTCTGTAACGCATCATTCAGTGTCTGCGCGTACCATTCGACGCCGTTTACAGCAAAGTGGTCGGTCCGCAATACGTCCATTGCTTGTTCTACACTTGACGCAGAACCACAGACGTCTCCGCCGCCAATGGTGCGATGAAAGAAGGATGTGGGGGGGTAAAATGGAATGAAATTGTCTTTACTGACGAGTCACGCATCTGTCTGCAATACCACGATGGTCGGATTCGAGTCTGGAGACACCGTAGATGTTGAACAGCTGCGTTATGCACCGCCACACTGGTATTATGGTATGGGGTGGTATTGGATATCACTCTCGCACTCCTCTAGTACGCATTGCCGGTACTTTAAACAGCCAGCGCTACATTTCCGAGGTGTTGGAGTCAGTTGTCCTACCTTACCTTCAGGGCTTGACTGCAGCCATATTTTAACAGGATGATGCGCGACCACACGTGGCACGTATTGTCCAAAGGTTCTTCGTCAATCACCAGATTGAATTGCTTCCCTGGCCGGGTCGCTCTCCGGATCTTTCGCCAATAGAAAACATGTGGTCCATTGTTGCTCAACGATTGACCCAGATTACACCCCCAGCTGTCACACCAGATCAACTTTGGCAACGTGTGGAAGCTGCTTGGTCTGTGTACCCCAAGAATGCATCCAAAGTCTCGTTGAATCAATGCCGAGGCGTGTGGCAGCGGTGATCCCCAACAATGGCGACTACTCTGGCTACTGATTCTGGCAGGAACCACACTTCACAGAAGTCTCTAAATTTAATCATTTGATACTTGATCAACATGTTATCTACAAAATAAATTTTGTTGTGCTATCTCTTGTCTTTCTTGGTGTTGCATTTATGGTGACAAGCAGTGTAGATATCAGTAAATCGTTTTCATTCTCACAACATCCCCTTCATCAATATGACTACCGTTCTCAGTAACTATACTGTGCATTACCTACACAAAATTTCTTGCATCCGTACTCAGCGCATCATGGGGAATATTCCTCACTGCTTGTGATTTGTATATCAACATGAGTATTCACAATGGACGGTTACAGCTGCAACATCTTTTCTGACATAGACTTCCGGCCTCTGCTTGGGCTAATTGTCAGTGACTCCACTTTTTCTACTTTTTCAAGTAATCCTTTCAAAGCATTATGCCAGAGCTTTTCAAACTTTAAATATTTTTTTTTGAGACTCTAGGTAGACTCCTTGTGTGCCAACAAGTATAACACAAGGCTTACAAACGTAAGTCAATACTCGATCAATAGTGGTAGGAAGTTTTAAGTACAGGGATACAAGCACAAATGGGAAATCGAAAGGTAAAAAGAAACAAGACGGGATGCAAATACAATAAACACAGTACAAAATACAACATTGCTCACATGCAAAAACGGAGACATTCAGTAAATAAAATTATACAATGGTGAAGGTTTGGAAGCACATGTGTGATCAGAATAAGACTTTCAAAATACAAATGAGTAAAAGCATGCATACACACAAATACTTAAGAATATACACACAGACATATATATATATATACATATATATATATACGCACTTTAAAAAACCAGAGAGAGATACATATGTACACAGTAATTGTTAGCAAACACACACAAAATAATAAAATAGTAAAAAAAAACACAATTTTTTTTTAAAATAAAAATAATTAAATTGACAATCTAAACAATACGAGAAAAAATGCTATTAATATATGCACAAAACGATGTAAAAGAAGACTTGCTCTGAACAAAGGCAGAGAAAGGAGGAGGCCATGCTATATTGTTCTTTTGTAGGCAATTCATGAGAGTACGTCTTTCGGAAGAGAATTTAGCACAAGCAAATATTAGATGCTTGACATCCTGGACTGAGTCACTGGAGCAAGAACACTGGTCAGTAAGTGACAAATTAAAGCGTTTCAAATAGGCTTTAAAGTTTCCATGCCCAGTTAGAAACTGGGTAAGTATAAAATTAGGTTGAAAGTGTTTAGCCTTTAAACGTCTCTGAATAGAAGGAATAAATTCCTTGGTGAAGAGCGCATTATTTGATATTTGATATAATTTATTCCACTCAGAAATAATTTTTTCCTTAAAAATATTTTTATAATATGATTTTGGAATGCTCATAGGAATCAAAAAACTTAATTTTGTAGCTTCTTTTGCAAGCCAGTCAGCACGTTCATTGCCATAGATTCCCGTATGACCTCGAACAAAAGAAAAGGAAACTTTTACACCTCTGGGGCTTCGAAGAAAATTGAGATCAATTTGCGTTTTAACAATCAGTTGATTTTGAGAATCAATGTTATTTAAAGCATATAAAGATGAAAGAGAATCACTGCAAATTAAAAAATCCGATGAAAGGTTTTCGTTTTTACAGATCCATGAGACTGCTTGAGCTATGCAAAGTAATTCAGCCTGAAACACACTACATTCATCTCTTATTCTAAATTGGCGAGTTTCAATTTCAATAAAATCTTGGAAAATAACAAATGCAAGGCCAACCTTATTGTTAATTTTGCTACCATCTGTAAAGCAGACAACAGGAAAGTTGTCTTCGATATTTTTACGATAATTAACAAAATTGAGGGGAAATCGTTCAGAAGGATGAGGGAGATCAGAAAATCGCAGGGTACCATCTAGACTCTTATTGGTACAGTTCTTTATTGCATTCTTGAATTCATTATTTCTGATTATAAAGATGTCAATAGGTGGAAAGCCCGAGATAGCAAACACAGCATCATAGGATATCGTTCGATACCCAGAAATAACCCGAAGAAGTATTCTTCGTTGAATTTTTCGCAGGAGACGACAATTTATTTTCTTCTTCAAGGCAGACCCCCAGATTCGTGAACCATAACAGATAAATGGAACAATGCCTTGTTTATAAATGAGGGATGAGACATTGGACTTGATCCCAAAGCTATTTCTGGCAACTCTGTTAAGACCTAGCAGAATTTTTTCACACTTATTTGAAAGATGCAGAATATGTTGCTTCCAACAGTATTTACTATCAAGGACAATACCAAGATATTTTAGTTCCTTCACACAATCGAGGGGAATCCCATTAAGGGTGAGGTTGCTAGTGAGGGTGTTGCTTTCTCTTTTCTCCAAGATCATAACTTTTGATTTGACAGCATTAAACTCTAATTTATAATTCTTTGCCCAGGTTGATACAAAATCAAGGGTAAGCTGCGCTTGTCTGCTTATATCATGAAAAGACTTTCCCTGAAAACAAAGAAGTAAGTCGTCGGCAAAAGCAATCGTTTCACAAGAGAAAGCCAAGATTTTTTCCAAAAAATCATTTATAATGATGTTCCAGAGAAAAGGTCCAGAAACTGATCCCTGAGGACATCCCTTGTTTAAAAATCTCTCTTTTGAGGAATCACCTAAAGATAAAGTCACAGATCTATCCTTCAAGAAGCTGGAAATTACGGCAAATAAGTTGTTAGGAATGTTAGATCTTTTTAAAAGGCTCAGAATACCAGGCCACCAAGCATTATCAAAAGCTCCTTTAATATCCAAGAAAACTAGGATTGTATGAAAATTTCTCTTTTTTCCTTTTAAAACAATTTCATTAAGTTTCATCAAGGCATCCTGGGTACATTTTTGTGGCATAAAACCAAATTGGTTTTTATTGAAAAAATAATCTTTGTGTAAACGCCAGGCCACTCTGTTGATAATGAGTCTTTCAAAACATTTACCCAAAGTTGACAGTAAACTGATACACCTAAGGTTGTCTAAATTAGGGATATATACGGACGTCGTTCACTTTGGGAATCAGGATAATCCTAGCTTTTTTCCAACAGAGAGGAAAGGTCTTGAGACGAAGACATGAATTAAAAACTTTTAGGAAAAGTCCAGGGTGCATTACATGCAATTTCTTGACAACTTCATTAGGAATGGAGTCAGGGCCAGGTGACTTTCTTAACTTCAATTTATTAATAACAGCATCAATTTCATGGATGGTAAAAGGTGGGTCATTCGTTATGTTGCTATTGATAAGAGCGTCATTTCGTATTTCCTTGTGACAATCATCATCATCATTCTCACAATCATCAGGAAAAGAATGGAAGATAATCTCATTAATTGTCTCTTCAAAAGAATTAGTCACAGTTCCACATGGAAGAGCAATTCCACTGAGTTCAACTCTCTTCTGAAACTGCTGTTTGACGCCATAGGTATAAATCTTTTTCCACACATTATTTACATTAATTTCATCCAAAAATCCCTTCCATGAGCTTAATTTGGCATCTAAAAGTTTTAAATTATAATTAATTCTTAATTCTTTGTATTTACTTTTATAAATTTCTCTTAAAGCGATATTTTTACATCTCTGGAATCTTCGTCTTGCAGCATTAACGTGCTTTCTCATGCACCCAATTTCCGTTGTCCACCAAGGAATTCTGTGCATCCCTTGCTTTTTAATTGGAATTGACATTTTACAAGAATTTAGAATAATAGAAAGGAGATTATCTACGAGATCATGTAAGGATTCTGGATTTTGGCAGGAATCGATGCGATTACTAATGTTTGACAGCAAGCAATTAGATGTGTCATAGAAGAGTTTCCAGTTCGCTTTTACCAGGTTGAAGATACAAAAGTCACCATTTTTTGTTTGAGAATTGGAATTAAGAACAATATCAAACTCAATTGCTCTGTGGTCGGAGAGAGAATCATAAGTAGGCAAATGCCAACAAGAAACATCTTCCAGCAAATCAGTTCCAACTGCAGTTACATCAATGTAGCTAGAACCTTGAGAGCCACAAAATGTAGGACCGTAATCTTCATTAATGACAAAGAGGTTATGGGCACTAATAAAATCGGTGAGCTTGGAACCTCTAGAGTCAGAAAGGGGACTGAACCATGTTTCAGATTTGCTATTAGCGTCCATTGACCAGACCAATCTGTTTATAGGCATCTTGGAAAAAAGTTGGTTAATTTTTTCCAAATCAAAATCGATATTCATGGAGGGTTCGAAATAGTAGGAAACAAACAAAAAGGATACTTTATTAATGTTTAAGCGCACTGTCACCATATTGTAATCAAGGTGATTTAGATCTAGAAAGGTTGAAATATTTCTATTTCTGACAATAATGGCTGCTTTAATTGTCTCGAAAGAAGGACTGAAGAAAACTCTGTAAGACGAAGGAAATCCAGGAAGAGTTCCCTTGTACGAATGAGGCTCTTGTACCAACGCAACATCAATATTGCGAACTTCCATATTCAAAATAAGTTGCTGTGTAGAACTTTTTGATTTATGCAAATTAAGTTGTAAAATGCGTAAATGCGGTTGAGGTAAAACATTATTCATAACTTGTTTGAGATGTAACAAGTTTCTCCATAAATTGATGACATTTACAGCAGCTAGAATAGGGTTTGTGATTCACATCAACTTTTTTGTTTGGGTCTCTTGTTTTCTTATTGAATCTAATACAATTAACGCAAACCTGAGTAGAGAGATTGCACTCACTACTCTTGTGTTCTCCAGCACATTTGAAACAGCACAAGCCATTTTCACAGTTAGCAGCCTTATGATGGTATCCAAGGCATTTAAAGCAACGGTTAATGGCCAGGAAATCCTCGATTTTGCAAACGTTCCAGTTTGCTCTCAGGAAGTTCATATTAAGGCACAGTTTTCGACAAATCGGACTGACCTCTAGAACCAAATGCCGGGAATTTTCGAATTTTTTAAGAGTGAAACGAATTTTTGTTTCCTCCCATATTTGTTCTTTCTCTCCCAATTCCGGATTCTGTTCCTTCAAAAGCTGGAGAACCTCATGATCACTAATTTCATTCGGAAGAGTTTTCAGAAGCAAATTTGGGTTTCTCTTCCGCGGAGAAGACACTTGAAGCGAATTTGTTTTTTCTTTTATTGCATTCGCAAACCTTTCCTTATCCTCTTTTGAGACACATTGAACAAGCACTCGATTATTATCGATGGTTCTCATCTTTTTTATCCCTACTTGAATTTGTCTAGGGTTTAACTGAGTTCTGATGATTTTTCGCACTTCCGCAGATGTAAAATCATTTTTGTTAGAACATACAATAACATTATTCATTAAATTACTCTCATTGGGAATGATAGATGGCGCCACGATACGAGCATATGATGGTTTTGTAAACGACGCTGGGATATCATCGTTATTCTTTGCATCTCCAGATTTGTTGAAAGCTTTTGAAAAATGTAATTTCAACTTACCCAAAGCAGTTCTTGCACCTTCACGCAACTTTTTGCTTGGGTTTCCAACACAATTTAGTACATTTTCCAAAGATTCGAAGCAATCCTCAAGCGATCGAAATGACGCGTCAACATAAATGGCCGCCATGTTGGCTCTCCAATGAAACTTTAAATATGGCGACCCAATTTTTATCGCGCCCTCCTCCCCTCCAAAAATAACAATGTATTGAATTCAATTATAATGTTCTTTGAAGCAAAAGCTGCAATACTATTTTAATTATAAACCGTACAAATTATCAAGAAAAGAATTAAACTTTGTATATGACAAGCCCATTGGATTCCCTAGTAATTATTAATATTGTTCTTAAGTTAGTATTAATAAATTAATTATCAAATGTATTGTGTAGTGCTGATGCATGCATAAGTATATTAAATCAGAACAAAACCCTGTTTATAATTTTTATAATGTCAGAAGGTACTTTCTTTTTCTTTCTTTCAGTAAAATTTGTAATTTTTTAACTTTTTATTTTAAACTCTTCGATATTTTCGCGCCCCCCCTCATAGGGTTACCACGTTCCTTTAGGGGGCGCGCTCCACACTTTGAGAAATGCTGCATTTATACGATAACGCCACCTTTCGCAGCTTCTGTCGGGCTCTGTGAATGAAAAAGATACTACAGCTTTACCCGTAATTCGCATCCTGATATGAATCACACTTTCACTTAAGTATTCAGTTGAGCGGCGATGTCTGATTGTGTGTCAACAGACTGTTACTGTCGCAGTTGTCGTACATGAGGGCATAAAATTGGAATTTGCATTCATGCCCGAATTTTATACTTTGAAAGAAGTTGTTGACATCGACATGAGTGTTTATTTTAAACCACCGACCAGCTACTCCATACATGCTTTAGACGACTGGAATGAAAAGGTATCCCTTCTCGGGCCAATGGTTAAGGACTTTTATTCCAGTCCTTTTTTTTATTTTTGCCATTTGCGAAAGTAGGAGGTAGCTGTATAACCCCTTCCTAGATAATAAAATTGCTTTTGCTGTTATGATGGGTTTTCTGAGCGATATTTTATAAGGTTTTTTTACAGCCTTTACTGAAATCAACATACATCTCCAGTACATCTGAGTGTCATTGGAACGTTTTTCCCGTTGACTTTGCGGGAAATCTCTTCTTCTTGAGATGGGCAGCTCTAGTTCATTGCCCGTTTGAATCCTTAGTCATGAATTTATTGTAAAAGTTAGACTCTCCATGGAGTGAATGTGGCGTTAGGTCTGTGCTGCCATCTTGTGTT
This sequence comes from Trichonephila clavata, assembly GCA_019973975.1. NCBI lineage: Eukaryota > Metazoa > Arthropoda > Arachnida > Araneae > Nephilidae > Trichonephila > Trichonephila clavata. The sequence goes on along the minus strand of BMAO01000167.1, from coordinate 1,501 downwards.
CGATTCTTGGTTCTCCCTTTTGGAGGAAGCTGTGTGGAGGGGAGGATGACCTTGGTGGGAGATTTGAATAGACCTCCCACAGATCTATAGACTACACACGACTGGGACGAAAAGAAATCCCATCCCTGTCCAGGCCAGTCGTTAAGCGCTTTTGTCGCTGTCATTTTTGTTGTTTTACCATTTGCTGAAGGCAAATTCTCAGTTGGATAAGCTACAACAGGGCCATAAATATATATCTTTTTGGAACTAAACTTTTTTTTACAGAATCTTACATTCCATTACATTATTATTAGTCTCCATAGAAAGTTTGATTTCATTGCGGTTGTTACATCGAGCTATAGGCAGCTTCAAAAAATGCCAGTCAAAAAAAAAAATCATGCTGGTAATATACATATATAAGTCAACATTTTAATTTGATTTGTTTATTTTTTGGTTAGATTCAACCGCAATGTTGTTCAGAATTAGAATGCAGCGACATATTTTGGTGATTGATCCGAATTATCTGATGCGAGGAATTCCGGAATAAATCCGAGAAATTATCCCCCCCCCCCCCGCTAAGTTAAAGTATTTTCCCTTTTAAGCACAAAATTAATTCCATACAAATGTTGCCACACGCGCTTTTCCATTAGTCAACAACAACAACTGAGAGGAGCGCATAATTATTTAAGCCAGAAAACACAAAAAGGAATAAAGCCAATTATCATCTTCATTAACCAATGACAGCTTCCGAATGAATCGATGAATACACTCGGCGGGGAAAATTATTCCATTAGTGGAATAAAAGATTAGTGTTTTTATTCTGCCGCTGTAATTGACGGGTGGGGCGCTGTTGATTGATATTTCCGATATTGCTGAGGGCATACAAAAAAAAGCAACTTGACTTTTTTCTGTCGTAAAAGGAAAAATTTGATTTCGACTGTTGATTTCGAGCATTATACATTATGGAGTGTTCTGTAATTATTTTCGTTCATAGTGGAATTGTCGACGTTAATCTAATTGAAGAGCCATTTTTGTTTTTGATGTATCAATTTTCCGCCATTATTTGTTTTCCAAGTTGAAATTCTAGGAATTGTGGTTATTGATTTTTTTTACTCAAAATTTCGATGGCATTAGATGAAACCTTCCACACAGACACTAAAAAAATTAGAATTCTTCGGAGAAAGTTTGTGAAATTTTACAATGAATCTTGTTTACAAAGTACTTATTCGTGTTTGATAAAATTGAAGAATTTGAATTAAAATGACCTGTTATTTATTTTAGCTCATTACATTCATTTGAGAAATGGTAATATAATAAATAAGTCCAATAAAGATTTTGAAACAGTAATGAAGGCATCATTTCAAGAAAACCACATCTTTCATACCTATACAAATAAATAAAAATTCAAGTGTCTGTTTGAAATTTCAAATTAGCAGCTTTTTACTAAATGGAATTTAAAGGTATATAAGGTACTTATATAAAAAAAATCAATTTTTAAAGTTTTTGTCTGTCTGTCTGTCGG
>BMAO01000166.1:27301-71503 GCA_019973975.1 Trichonephila clavata | reverse complement strand
GTTACTCTCTGTCTTTTCTCGCGATCCTAGAGTCTCTCTAAAGGTGGAATACATCCCGCCCACGAAAGTGACACGTGATGTATAGTCACTTCTGTTTGTACGTATTCGGGAAAACCATTCTGTAATGGGTCCAAGTCCCACTTCACGCGGTGTACTTTGAAACCGGCGGCTGGCGTGGGAACTGCACCGGCACCTTACTGTCAGATAGATCAAGGGAGTTCAGAGGTTGACTTCCTTCGGCACTGGTGTGTCCACTTTGGGATATTATTCCTCGAAAAACTGCTTGACCGTTGAGATGTCACTCGTTCCCGACGGGAAATAGGTCTTTGATGAACACCGCCGCAGTACCTTAGCACGTTGGAGTTTTAGTATCACTAAGGTTCGAACCCGCGTTTCAACAAAAGCAACACCGAGCACGAGTTTGGGAGCATGGCCAAAGTAAAAAATAGCCATAAGTGCATTAAAATATAGAAGAAACCTTTACCTAAATTCTCAGAATAAGTGGCTTAACCCAATAACCGGTTTCCCAGTACATTATATGGGCTACTGAAAGTGGGCCCTAAACGGTGGGCCCATACGTCAGTACTTCTCAAAATTTCAATATTAGAGACCCCATATGCTGTGCCACGTTCAATTCCAGTCAATCTCAATCGAGTCGATTCTTCTACCGATGCCTAATCTATCTTAAATGTATATTTTGTTGTTTTACACTTTATAATTTCAATTCACAGTATTAAATATGAACGGAAGTAGCTTTAAGCATAATTATGGATAATTTTTTAAGTCCTAAGTTAACATTAGACGATAATAAAGCATCAAAAAGTGCACAGAAGAGAGTTGATTCGAAAATTAAATCAGGAAACTGCACGAAGAATTAATTTTCACAGAATTAGACGTGACACAATATGACGCCATACACTTATATATATGAAACTCGATTTAAAAAAAAACTATTAAGTGAATTTCGAAAAAAAATCTCTTTGAAGTGCAAACCCCTTCATGGCCTGTACCAACCTACATGTTAAGTTTCATACACGTCTGGGTTTCTTAGTTCTTCTAAAACAGCTAAAACCACAAACTCTTTCTTTTATAAGTATCAGTGTAAATGTGTACTTTTAAAATTATGTCAGAATGTTATCTGTTTTAATTCATTTTAATAAATTAATTTTTTTCAATCTTTTATTTCCGACTTTTCGATATGCTCTTACTCTCTAGAGAGGCTATCATGCCTCCCCTAGGGGGGGCGTTGCGCCCCACAGTCTGAAAAACGCTGCCGTACGCTGTACGGCCAGTGATATTTTCTTTTCTTCCTTGATTTGCGCGTATTTTTAATTCGTCTGGCAATATTATTTAGTGCTACTGTTTTGAAAAAGTAGTATAGTTTGATTGTGGTACTGAAATGCTTTAATGTGTCATTTTCTTAGCGGTGAAGACAGGAATTTCTCTTTGATGAAGGCAAGAATTTAGATACTTAAAATTGTGTCTCCCGTATGCAATGCTTTCGCCCTCAGAATGGAACTTTTTTAAATAACGGATAACATAAATAAAAAAACCCTTTTTAGGGAGGGGGGAATGATGAACTAAATTGTGGGGATACAAATTCAGAGCTGTCTAAGGATTATTTGAATAATTCTTCAAGGGAGAACACACACTAGGTTATTAACATTTGAAAAGTATTATCACAATAACGTTTCTGAGATATATAAAAACTATGAGTATGTTTACAATAAGCAAACTTTAAAGAGTTTTTGTATCACCCAATTGTAAAATAAAAAAATGCTATAAAAACTTTAAGATTTATAATTAAAATAAAATGCTCTTTTCTATTTTCTAATTCTATTAAGTAGTGTTTAATTTTATACAATAAAAAATGTGTCTTTTTTTCAAAGATTTTGGGTAAAAAAATTGCCCGATTAAGGGGTTAATTTAGGCCAGCTGGTTTTAGACTATTACAAGAACCGAGCTAAAAGATAAGCCTCACAAAGTAAAATAGAGAAAGACATGCTTTCCTCTCTTCATATCGATTGATAGAAAATGTTGGGATGAGATCCAAGAATAATTTTAAAATTTCCTGCAATCGTGAGATGGACATTATACGAAATATATCTTGTCTTAGCACTCAAGAGTAAATAGAGTATGATGCAGAATTTATTCACCGAGGAATCATAATCAGGATTTTCTTCTGAAAAACATTTTTTTTATACGTGCTCTTAAATATGATGTTGAAGATGTTTTTATTGGACAGCCTATACATCTTTGTAAACTTGTAAAAAATTCTAGGATTGTTAAAAATGTTTCAGAAATATTTTTAAAGGAAATGCATATTTGTAAAATATATACACTAAATGACATTGAAGTTAGTCATGATAAATCCCATAGCTACTTATGGAGCTACGTCGGTAGACTTGTAGTGTCGGTAGCAAATTTATTCCAATGTAATGTTTAAGATAAATATGAGATTTAAATAGTGCTAACACTGAAGCTTTGATGTGCGGGCTTGTGGAAGTTACTGTAAATGAATTTCAACGGAGCCTTTAACACTTTTGTGGTGGGGTGAGGAATTCAGGAAATTGATATACTAGCTTATGCGTCAACTGTCTAGACAAGGGGTACTCAATTTTTATCCCACCGAACCACATAGATATGACAGGTATTTTATGTGGGTCACTGCATGAGGATAAAGAGGGAAAACACTCAATGACCAAAGCAAAATTGATCAAAATATTAAAACTTATTTTCGGCTTCTATTTTAATATTGTATTAAACTTTTTCTTCAAAATATACACTCAAAAATATGCACTTTTATCCATTGAGTGTGGGGTAGTTTTGATGTCCTTCATCCGTGACCAACCTCTTGTTCCCATTCTACTACAAAAAAGCAAATTGATAGAAAAATTGATATATTTAATTGCTTTATCGATAGAATTTGAAACCAAATTTTTAGTGAATTGTATTTGAATAATCAAATTTCTCTCTTAGTACAAAGGGCCATGATCGGATTACTTAGAAACGGCCAGTGGGTCGCAAGTTGTGTATCACTAGACAAAAACTTTACAAACTTTTTTGATTGTGCATCCCCTGGAAACTACTTTTTTATTACATGAACCCCTATATTCGTACACGAAATATTCCAAAATGAAATATTTGTAAAATGCTAAAATATTACATTTAAAATATTTCTCAAAGAAATATATATTTCAGGCTATTAAAATGTAATAATCATGCAATGTCAACTTAGTATAAAATGGAAATTACAAATTTTGAAAGTTTTACTTGATACAATTGAAACACATACTAACATAACGAAGTAATGGACAAAATAAATTTACTGTACTTAACACAACTTACACCAATTTAGTCTTTAGACTGTGAAACAAGTATGGTCTCTTTACTTAGAAGATAATTATGAATAATGTTTCAATATTAGTATTTGAATATCTACTTCAAATTTTAAGTTAGTCGATTATATAATTTTATTATTGTATATTTTGTCGATTATGATCTTTATTACGGACAAACTACATTATACAACATGAGACACATTACCGGGGATAAAAATATTGGAAAAATTGGTACCATACACATTTTAACATTTCTTTTTCCAGGATTTTTATAAATTATAATTTTTTTTAGTTAGATGGTGCAGAGAATTTAGGAAATAGGAGTACTTTCTAATGTAATGTAATCATTAATGTAAGGTAACTTCATTGACGTTATATGATTTGCTTTTTTATTGAATGTGTGACTGTGTTTTAATATTTTATAATAAATCTTCTGCATTTCGGATCCCCAAAATACAATTTTGCTTACAGCACCTGAACGTTTTTATAATACTTTGTAGCCTCTGGCTAAGAAACGCTGCTTTACGTCGTGTTAACGAAAGAACATGATTCTTCGTGAACGAAAAGTAATGGTTTTTATGTGGTATTCCGTTAACTTAGAGATAACACTCGTACAAAATAAAAGAATCAGTACAAAAATAATAATGGTTACTCGGACGAAAAGAATCAAAAGTCATTTTTTTAAGGATGTATTTCTAGATGTTTTTAAAGCGAAGGGATTATATAATTTTTTAAAAAATATCTTCTATAAACAGTGTTTTTTTTAATAAAATGGCGTAAAAAATAAGTTCAATTAATTACGTAAGCTTAATATTGCAAGTTAAAGAAGAAAATATTTCTCATATCCACTATGATACATTCTCCATCTCATCTATTAATTATTTATCAGTTGCTGAACTGAATTATTCGTCGAATTTAAGTTTTGGAGTGTATTTTATATGACTTGGCATGAATATTAACGTTTCGTTAACATGATATACATACTTATAAGTTATTAAGAAGACTTCGTGCTTTTTTTTAAGAAATAAATTAATATGGATTGATGAAAATTAACTTTTTTGGTACGGCTTATTTTCTTATTTCCAATTGAAGGTTTCAACGTCTTGCACATAAATAATTTCAAGCATGTATTATACATGGCCTCACACTCACTTCTTTATGTATAGTGTAGTTAAATGCTTATTTCTTCACATGGACGGAGCTTAGAAATCTATGTTATAGCAGTCGTTTTTGCAGAATCATTTACTTTTTTAATTTGCTTTTAATTTGCGTCGCACTCTGTACCAATAGATAGCTATTGGTACAGATAAATTTTGAACCACGGTCAAGTGACGAGGACGACACCCAAGCGTGCTTCCCCTCTCCTAATTTCTACACTATGCCAATGCGAGGGTTTTGAACCGTAACAGATTTGACTTCAGTGGTACTAGGTTTCTATACCGCAACTCGACAACGTCGGCTCGAGTCATGTAATAAAATTTTTCTTCTCTCTGTTGTTGTTGTTGTTCCCAATGCCACCTGTCTGACGGTGTCAGATCGAGACCCACGAAATTCATTGTGGCAAGAGGCTAGGTGTACGCCTGTCGTTAGCTTTCAGCACTGAGAACCGTGTAGGTGAGAGTACGATTTGGCTCGGTTCATACACAAAGGATGGCAGCAACACCTATCTCCACCTCCACAATTTAGGCATAGAACTGAAGGGGAGGGAAACATTATCCAGCCCGTTGCACCCGTGGTTGCTCCTACGACCTCCCACAAGACTTTCAAACTCACTGATTTAATGAGTGCGTGCTCCGTGTGTACTCGGAGGGTATTTGGTGACATCGGGCATCGAACCCAGACCTTCCGGTTTGGCATACGATGCTCTAACCACTAGGCTACCCACGGCCCCTTTTTTCTATCTAAAATACATAAGTAAAATATTCTTACTATGTTAATTTTGAATAGTTAAAGCTGTTAGGTAGTGATGTTGCAGTGAACCGCTTCAGTTTAAAATTAGTCTTGTGGCAACAGTCAGTGCCTGTATCTTTCATAAAATGTAATCAATCTTTCAAGTGAAATATTCTATTGTGAAATGTTCTTGTGTCGAAATTCTAACTTGTGAAATATGCAATTATACTTGTGAACTATTCTTCATTATTGAAATACAATGAACAATATCAAATTGAACTTAAAACTTTTCATTGAATCTATTTTCTTTCAGCAGACTGGAATTCGAAACCGAAAATTTTTAGTCTTAGAATACAATTTTTTACAGTCCGCTAATTTAACGATAGTGCTTCTATACGTTTAACTTATCCCATCAATTATATTATTAATTTAAGATAATTGAGATTCGACTGCTTAATTATGTAAAATAAATAAAACTTTTCATGCAAATAAAACAAAATCCATTCCTGAAATATTTTTAAAAAGAGGCAGACTTGTTTGCAGAAAATTATGAAACATTTTTAGCACTGAACTATTCCAAATTTTTGAAGAAGGAAATTAATCCTTTTTGATTGAAGTCAAAACTCTTTTTTGTAATTAATTAGATCGTACATCGGAAGAATTTTCACGAAAAATAAAGTATTTAAGATAAAATATATTTCAAGTACAAAAATTATATCATTCTAATTAATACTTAATTAAAACTTATAAAAAGCAATTATTTGTACCATATACTAAAAGAGTGTCCAATACATTTTGAAAGATAACATGTAAATATGTATTATGGTTTTATATCAACTAATTAGTGAAATCTATTGATAAACTATCGATATACATAAATTTAAGTACATTACTATTATGTATAGATAAATTTTACATTAATTATTATGACTAAGTAAGGAATTTCAAAGAGAAGTAGGAAGTTAAACTGGTTTGTGCTCTAGTTTTTGATTCGAAATAGATTTAAGTAACAGATTAATTACATACTGCATCCCATTGCTCCGTTTATACAAAGAGATTTTTAATTGAATTTTTAAAATTAATTCATGTTTTATACAATTAATTTTTAATCATTAATAGCTAGGGATAGCAATATCGGACCAAAAGTTCAACACCGTTATTTGGTATAGTTTAGAACTTAATAACGGGATACCGGTTTTAATACCGGTATTAAAAATTTTAGAAAAAAAAGAAAACACTGGTGTTTCTCTCTCTTTGTTTTACTAGCCAGTTTTATATGAGAGTGTAAATATCACAATATATAATTTGTAACTTATAAATTATAATAGTTTACAAAAAAAATCATAAAAAAAGGTGCATATTATTTATTTAAATCACAAAAAGTGCAAATATTACTGTCATTTTAACAATAATTTCATCCAAATTATCTTTCTTTCGAAATAATCTAAAATCCCTAACGTCTTGGACTTATAAACCGTGCTTTTAAATTTCTGCCTTCATTGCAATTAGATTCTTTCCTTTTTAACAAATTTGTATCATGTTTCGTTTTTAAATGTGTATCGACCCTGCTTGCATTTCCTCCATTCACTTTAATAGCTGTAGAACATTTTTTACATTGTGTCATCATATTCTTTTCATCATATAAATAATGAAACCAAACCGAAGTATTATGAACTGATTTTTCATGTTCTGTTAAGTTAATTTTGTTCATTATTATGGGTTAATATTTATGAGTATATATGTAAGAAATCTGAAAAACATTTTCAACCCTAAAGTATGATATGCAAATACAATGCGAATAACAAACTCACAATTTAGAAAATATCGAAACAATAAGCATTTTCTTCACAAGTACAACCTTGGTTTCTCAGATACGAATATCAGATTAGGAATCCTGTGAAAGTGCAGTATCCGTCTAAGCTGTAATAGGACAGTTTTGACCTTGGATGATTCAGATATTTTATAACATGCAACTTTGTGTTCACAATCTAATTAATTTTGCCCGTTAGGGAGACATTGTAGTAACAGGTGTTTATGGAAGAAGGAAGGCAAATGAGCTTGGATATGTTCCTCTTTCAACGAGAACTTAGTTAGGAGTAGTGTATTTAGCTCTTTTGGTCAGAGAAATAATTTATACATATATATGTCTATATTTTTACGTTCAGTTAAGTTTGTTGTATCTGGCAATGAAAAAAATCAGATGATGGATTTAATGAGTTGCTTGAGAATTGTAGAACCAACTAGGAAAAATAAAAATAAGAACAACGGAATGAGCGGAATATAAAGAGGTTTAATATTTTCACCTTCTGAAATGGATGTAAAATTATTTCATTTGTAATATATTTTAATCGTGGGGCAACAATTAACACTATAACATAAAAACAAAAACGTATACTATTTTGCTATGTTGGCGTTTCCTGGACATATCAAAAATAATTAAAAAAATTTTCTAGTAAATACCAAAAAATTGTATTTAAACTTGTGAATACCGTTATTTCAAAACTGTACAAATGGCTCAAAATGGCGGTACCCGGTATCGCGGCGCATTACAATCCCTAATTATAGATTACTCTTGTTAAAAAAATTCTTTTCATCAGGGCTAATAATTTATTATTTAATTCACGTGTAATTAAAATATCTATCTCGCTATTTTAAAAAGTTTTTTCATGATATTCTAATAAATTTATTTTGGCCATTAACATGGTCACCAAGTCACCAAAACGCCAAAAAGATGCCAACTTGGTTGTATCGTCAAGTTTCCATTGAAACGCCATTGTAATGTGTAAGGGGCGGTGTTTCGTTTCCGAATATTAGAATTTGTATCATAAAATTAATTCAACAGAAAGTAATATTAACGTATTAAACATCCGATATAAATTTATTTCCCCCCTGAATACAAAAAATTGAAAAACAAAATTGAGCTACATAGTGCATGTAAATTACAGTTTTATAATTTGTGCAATGAATATCCAGAAATGTATAATTTGTACAATGGTGTACATATTTGTGTGTGTGTGTAGGCTCGCCATTAGGAGTGGATAGGGGGTATTCTCCTAGTCTTATTTAATAATTTTTCACCTTTTAAAAGTATTATATTATAATGTAGACTTTGTACTTCATAAATGTTTAGTAACTGAACCACACATAAATGGCTTAAGAATTTAAAAAAAAAACGAATTGAAAATTGTTATTTTAGAGTTCTTATCCAATAAAAGGACGTAAAATGCAATTTAACCGTCTCATAGATCCAAAAACTATCTAAAACCTATTTTAAAGTAAGGAATAGGACAAATAAGCGCCGAAAATATCTCGCTCACTGCGTTTTCGCCTCGAATTTTCAGTTCACGCCATGGTTGACATTTAAATTTTGCTTAGTGAAAATGAAATGTCAAACATTCGATCGTTTTTCGTCAACAGCTAAGCTGTATAAAAGCCAGAGGAAATTTTCTCTTAGATAAGGATTTTGATTTGATCTTATATCTATTTTTTTATCTATGCAACATTTCATTGCTATGTTCTTAGTTAGAATAAATTTTGCTTTAGATGTAACAATGATAGACTTGGGGACTTTGAACCCTAAAAATGACCTAAATATCGCTTTTTTGTAACTTTATTCAGTTATATTCTTTGCATTATTATCTTTCGATTCATATATATCACTTTTGTACGCCAGAAAATTAGGAAGTTGGAAAAAACTTCACTTGAAAAATATAAACAAACAAATTAGAGAATATGAACACGCCTATTTTAATATAAAAAAGCTAAAAAAAAAGCTTTTTTTTAAAAGTGAAATAATAACTAAAAAATGGTGTTACAAATCAAGCAGGATATTTCTGATGTATTACATTAATGTAATTTTTTCTTTCTTTTGAATTGTGTCCATGTAAATTTAGGCATTTTTATTTTTTTAACTTCAAATTATGTGAAGCAAAAAACTTTAAAATTATTATTACAGAAATATTTTTTTTATATCTTCCTTGAGTTTTCTTATGCAATTAATACTCTCTAAAAGTAGATCATTTATAAAATATATGGGTTGAAATAAAAGGAAAAAGTTATTATCTTTAAGACAATATATAGTTAATATTTTAAAGGGGTATTTATGTTAATTTAAGCTTATAATAATATTTTTTTAGAATTATAAACTTACCAAAATGGTTTATCTCAGTTTGTGTATTTTTGCATTCAAAATACTTCTCCTTTCCATCGTTATTTTCCAATCACTTCCTCCCCCCCCCCCTGTATGTTATTTATAATGCATGTAACAAAATTAGGGACCCATTGCTGTTAACTTAATACTTTTTTTAAAAAATTAAAATGTTGGAGATTTTGACTTATTTTCTTGAATTTTTAGCATGCATATCCACATTTTATTTTTTTCTCCAAAACTAATTAAGTTATTGTAAAATGATCTTTATATATATAAAGTTGCTTAAAACATCCTTATGAATATTACAAAAAAAAATTCAGGTTTAAAATTAATAAATGCAAAAACAAAGGAGTAATATTTTTAAATTTCTCAACTTTTTAAAAAATTTTAAATTTTTTTAAAAATAAGTGAATAAAATGTACAAAGTTTCATCTCGTATCATTTTTTGAATAGAAACATTATATGAAATGCTAAAATCTAATTTTTAAATACATAAATAAGAAAAATTCTTTAAAAAGTGCCATGCGCCCTTAATTCTTAAAACAGTGTTGTAGAAAGAGATGTAACAACTTATTTGATGTGGAATTTAAAAAATGAGTTTTTCAAGAAGAACAATGTATTTAAAGACCTTTATTAGAAAAGGCTAATATTTAAATAATATTTTACTTCTTTTTTATCATACTCGCTCAAACTTGTATAATATAAAATTTTCGCCAGCTTTATATTATTAGAAATGTTGTAGTGCAAATTCTTCAATAGGTACGGAATTTGTAAAGATGTTCATAACTTTTTGTTATGAACATCAGAAACGTTCGACAAATATAAACACTGTATTAAAAATGTTTACAAGTTGAAATTAGAATTTGTAATAAGTTGCAGAAATATACTGTTGAGGGCCGAAAGTATTATGCTACACAGGGTGTTCCATAAATAATGTGCACACTCTGTACAGCCAGATTCCTCTTTGGGAATACGTAAAAATGCCAAAGAACTGCACCTGTACTATCCATAGCTTACGAGAAAAATGCAGTAATTGATGATGAATGAATGAGGAGGCAGGATGGTTCATTTTGGTGCTGGTGTCCTAATTCGTGATTAGCTAGTTTGGACGGGGAAGGGGTCAGGTTCTATGGCAACCGTGGTTGCCAGATCTCACACCTAGGCAACAACTCAAGGATTTGGTGTTTCGAGACATAGTAACTACAGACATGGACTTAGTTGCTCGTTAACACGCTGCTTGTACTTCGTGGGCACTGCACTGCTGGGACGTGAGTAATCATCCATTCCATTGCAAGCTCCATCCTGCTTTGATATGCAGAGCAGACACTTTAAACTTGCGTCTTTATAAATATTTGCAATTACTGCTGTTGGTGTGTTCAAAAATGCACCATGGCGACATCCTACATAGAAATTGAAAAGGAAAGTAGCTAATTAATTAATACTACTGTTCAGTATAAAACAGCTTTTCTCGAACTGTGGGGCGCGGTCCCCTTAAAAGGTGTGACAACTCTACGAGGGGGCGCGAGCCTATTGAAAAGTAGAAAACAAAGGATTATTTTAAAAATATTAATTTACTGAATGTAAACAAACAAAATACATATTCTGACATAATAAAAGATAAAATACACATTTACACCGATATATTACACTTATAAGTGCCTCAGTGCTACACACAATGTATTTTATAATTAATTCAACAATACCAAATTAAGAACAAGCTTAATGATTACCAATGACCACATGAGATTGTCATATATAAAATTATATACACAAATTAACACTTATCTTTTTAATTTGTACGGTTTATGATTAATCCCTTAACTGCCGATTAAAAGTTACGCGATTCGCTTCGGAATGCTAACCGTTTTCCACCTAGGCCTGTGTATGTGACGAATTGGGGAAGGAAGGATAAATAAGCAAATAATATGAAATAAGCAAATCCTTCGAAACATTGTCAAGGTCCTTTTGTTGCATTCGAAAGCCTTCTGAATAATTTTATGGATAGCACTGCACAGAAAAGATCGTACTTCAAAAGACGTATATATACGTCCGGGTAAAATAATGCTTTGGCTGAGAGAGACGTTTATATACGTCTGTGGTACTTAAGAGGTTAAAGGCGTATCCTAGTTTAAGCGTCAAAGTATAGTATTATTAAATTCAATATATTGTTATTGTATGAAGGGGGGGGGGCGTGATGAAAATTATTTTTGAATATTGGGTCGCAAATATTGAAACTTGAGAAGCACTGGTATAATAGATTAACAAAAGGAAAGCTAACAATCTTTGCTTTCTTCGCAAAATATTGGGAATGTCTACATTTGTTATGAGATTACTATTATTGTAAAACAAAACGCACACATTGTTTAGTAGGTTATACTTATTTAAAAAGTTACTATTACATTAAAATGAATTAAATATAAAATTTGGTTAAATGATTGATAAATATTGTGATTTGAGGAAATAAAAGCAGGTGCATTCGGATTCTTGGATGTAAAATAAATTCGAACATTTTGCTGGGTGCCTAAGTGCATCGATATGTCGGTTTTAATATAGCTACCATATATTTGTCAACTTAAATTCCTGAACAAGTAACTTAATTTTTATTGAAGTTTCCGTTTGTCTCTTGAATCTAGATGGGTATTGATGTAAAATGTTTCCAGACTGGTTAAAAGCATTTACTTATTTATTTATCTTTATAAATACTCTAATTAATTGCAAATCCGAATATATGAAATCCTAAAATATTTTCATTGAATAATATACGCTCTCTTTTGAAATAATGAAGAAACGCCTATTAAGGCTTATAAAATAATAATAACATTATACATTATAATAAAAGGTATTAATTTTATTTTCAATTATATGTTCTAAACAGATTCTTTTATAAGCCCCTACATGAAAATTGTATTATAACTTTGTTGTCTTCTTTCGTTTTTTGATAAAGACCGTTAACTGGTGACCCACGCCAACGTGAGGGCTATGAACTTCGACTCATCTTTACACGATGGTTATTTCACATCACCAGGACTCGAACCTATTACTTAATCGAAATAAAACCGGCCATGAATTTCGCTACCATTCTCTTTGTTGTCTCACAAGCAGCTTATTATTATATTTAGCACTGCATTTAATTCCTTTTTAATTCTAGTTGTTAAATTTAGCAATAATGGAATAGTTGTTATAAAACTTAATCTTGTGACTCTTAAAAAATTCGTTTATATAAAGAAGGAAAAACTTCTCATTTTCTTCCACACCAAAGTGAATCTTCAAAAAACCCGAACTGGAAGCACTTTAGGCTGACAATTATCTTGAACCATTTTTTTTTCTTCTGTCGTTCAATTGCTGCCCAATTTCCGCTTTCTCGGTTATTGTTACTGGATTGAGTTAACTTCTTAAGAATATTTCTTTTTGTCGAGTATTTTTTTCTGGGTTTCCTCAACCCCCTTCCCCCGTCTTAACCCTTTTTTTTGCCAAGTAGTCTTCTGTTAAGGTGAATTGAAATTGACAACTTAATTCCGGTTTCACAATAATCTCGTCGAATGAATTGGCACTTCTGGGCACTTCATAAAACTTGATTCTTGCTAAGTTACGAGCGATTTAAAATGACAAGAATGTTTTTTATCACGTAACAAGCCCTAATACATAAAAAAGTGCAATTTTTTTTTACATAATATTTTTAACATCTTGTACAATTTTAACGTAGAAAAATTGTTATTATCAATGGCGTTAAAAAGTATTTAAAATAATTTTGTTTCTCTTAGTCTTATCTGCACTACAGATACGTAACGGGTGGCTTTTACCCTTATTCCTTACTAGCCGTTACGCAACCACCACATTGAAGAATGTTTTAAGACTTCTTAAGGCCCTGGGCTTAGTGGCATAACAGAGAATATTAACCCGGTACTTCACGCGTGAAAAAATACCCTTAACTTCACGCGCAGGGTATTTCATACCCAAGGGTGCTTAAATTCTGTTTTTACCGTAAAATTTGCATACAAAGGCAAAAAAGGAAGAAAAGTCGGAAGTATATAAAATATGGTTTTTCACTTTTCATACATAAAGTTAGTTTTTCTATTCTTTTTATTTGGGCATTCAGTGCATTTTTTATACACTCCTTTGGTCTTTGTCGCGAATGAGTGCGATGTTTTTACTGGATCTTATTAATTTTTTAAATTTTGTAGAAGCATTAGTCACCGGTTTCTGCATTCTTATGTAAATCGAAATCCAAAACACTTCAAAAATCAGCGTCTGGTTCAATGTTTCATAGGTGGTTTCTGACTACTTAAGGTATCCGACTACCCTAAAACTGTGAATTTTGCCACAAATTTACAAATTTTTTTATGATTTTATTTTATGGGCCATCTTATTAGCTTTATAAAAAAAACAAGTTTATCATTTTCCGTTTTAGTAAAAGCATATGCCATTACTTTAAGCAAGACGTCATACTTTATAACGCATTTTACTAGAAATGGGATTTTTTGAAAATAATCAAACGGGGTCAGCGATTGCTAAAAAAGTTTTCATCATAATTAACTGAAATTTTTTTCTGCAAGTTCTGAATAATAGTAGAATTGTTTTAACTTTCAGATTTATCAATCCCTGTTTTATTACAAAATTTACAGTCCATTATAAGAAGAGAAATCACTTAAGCATTTTCATATAGTAACCGATATAAAAAAAAGTGCTCTAGTTTTTGTAAAGAAGAAAATATCTCTTATCCTAAAGGTCATTTTAAAATTGAATAATATAGCAACACATTAGATTGAAAAAATTGAAAATTTGTTCATAAACCTTTGGTGCAGAATGGGCTGCGTTTATGCTATTTTTTGTCAATTTTTACCTATTTTTTCCCATTTTAGTGATAATAATTACTTTTTCTCTTCTTAATTTTTAGCATATTTTTCTTAAAATGCACTAAACAAATCTAAAAAAAAAATTCCCATATATTTTTTTTCAAAAAAAAAAGTTGACGCAACCAGTCGGATACCTTAACAAAATAATTTGTGTATTTATTGTCGTAATGTTCAAAAATGCAAAAAATATTATTATAGTCTAATATATTACATTTTGTAGCCATTGAATATGATGAGGTAATTTTATCAAAGACGATAAGTGCTCCCTCAGTTAAATTATCTGGGTAGATTTCAATAGAGGAATCATACTTGCTATTACACTCTTCGTGATTCAATTCCACCGCATCATCCCCGCAGAATCTTTCTTCATCCGAAAATACTGTTATATCATATCTATTAAATACTGTATCTATCAAATTACTTAAATATCACATTTATTCATCATAAGTATAATAATACTTCACTGCATAAGAAAGATTTTAAAGCGTGCTCATTCATTTAAAACTGTAATGGCGATTCACGCGCAGGATATGACACGCCCGGAGAGGCAGTATCCAAAGATATACCTTTAGAATTCGCCTATAAGCTAAGGCTACTCAAAGGATATGACCATACAGTCGAGAAACTATTCATTTTCCGAAAATGGTTTAGATGGAGTCGTGAAAAAAGTTAGGTGGTGGGTATGAAATACTCTGCGCGTGAAGTGCCGGGTTAAGGTCCTCTGCGAAGTTAGGTTTTGGGCCCCAAGCCCAGATACGTACTAAGCGTCAGACAGACTTTGGGTCCCCTAGAATCCCTGCTCCCCTCAATGCGGAGGTTACGTTACGCCACTGCTTAGGTCCCTAGGTAAAAACAGGCATTGGGCCCCTACACAAATGTAGCCCCACCTATGACCCTTAAAAATAGATAGTGCATCGCATACGTTGTCAAGTACTCAAACTAACAGTAACCCGAAACAATCAAATGGGCATGATTTACAATGACACAATCCAGCTCAACCGAATGCTGCGTTTTGAATGAATGAGTATTGATCGTGTATACCTTGGTCAACACATGCGTACAGTTGTCACATAATAAAACAGTGTTGCCAGTTGACACATAGTTCGAAATTCCAAGTTTTTTGGAGATTACAACTGAAAATAACATTTGACCGTGAAAATTATTCGAATCATGATCTTATTAAGGCTCAGTCGAGAACAAGATGAGGCTTTTATTGAGGCTGAGGCCCTGGGACCGGGCCCAGTTGGTGCACTCCTTAAGACGTCTTTAGCTACGCTAGGTATTTTACTCTAATGTATAACTATATATTGGACCGCGAGTAGCCTAGTGATTAGAGCATCGGACTCCAGACCGGAAGGCCTGGGTTCGCTGCCACCAAATACCCTCTGAGTATACATGGAGTACGTGCTCGTTAAATCAATGTGTCCGAAAGTTTTGTGGTCAGTTGCAGCAGAAACCACGGGTGTAGGGGGCTGGAGAATATTTCCCTCCCCTCCAGTTCCATGCCTAAATTATTGAGTTGAAGATAGGTAGTGTCGCCATCAATCGTGTATGAACCGAGCCAAATTGTACTGTCACCTGCATGGTTCTCAAAGCTAAAATCTAACGACCCAGGCGTGCACCTCGCTCCTTGCCACGATGGATTTCGTGGACCTCAATGTGACACCGTCAGACAGGTGGTATTAGAAACAACAACATAACTATATATCTATTCTTATAGATATTGATATTGTAACGGGCCTATTCGCGATTTTCCTAACAATCCTCTTTGGGAATATCTTTCTTTAAATACTATTTAATTTAAAACTTCCCCCCTAAGAAAAATGCGCGGTCTATGCAAATTATGTCATGTATTTAAGTATTAGCCTTCGGGCTCGAGTAGGAGAGAGGTTAGATGCAAAAGTATAGCGTTAAGGTTAACTTAAGATAGCGTAAAGTTAGACGAGAGCACTTCGTAGAAATTATTTGATTAATATTAAGATTGACGATTTGATCAATTGGTTGTTAAATTGGATTCGATCCGTTTGAATTGGATTACTTAAGAAATTATCTTCAAATATAAGAAGGTGTATTGTCTGGAAGTGCCTAAGTGTAAGTGATCTGATTTATTATTTATCTCGTCTGCTTCGTGGTTGCTCCCATATTTATCAATTGGTGCATTTCTTAACTTAGATTGCTGAATTTGTGTTGCTGTTGAGAATAGTAAAAACTGTGCTGCTTTGATTATGGCTAGTTTTCCTTCTACTCTCATATTTGGAATAGACCATCCATTACAATATCTAAGTCTTCTTAACTTTCAGCTTTTGATTGTATTAAAAAAAATTTATGGCCTATACCTCTTGATTTTTTCCTTTGGTGGAAATATGCTTAAGGCTGTTTTGAAACATTAGAGAAGTAGCCTGCAAAATTTTTCGAAATGATACGATCAATGGTGTGGATTTCTATACATTCCAAACAAATATACTAATATTCAAATTTTTATATAAGATTGTTTTGCGCCAATATTACGTTCAAATGAACTACATTTGATTTGGTATTTTACTATTCAATTTTCATATGTGGCGTGATAATGATTGATTAATTTTGGACAAAAGAAACATAATAGGAATTGGTAATGGGCACCATAATTTTGAAACATATTCAAATGACGTAGACAACATCTAACATGCAGTAATCTTTTCGAACTTTTCCACCACGCCAACGAGAGAACCTTAAGCCTTTACAGATTTAAAGTATCCGAATACCCTAAAATTGTAAATTTTGTCAAAAATTGACAAAATATTTTATGATTTTATTTTATAGGACATCTTATTAGCCATCAAAAAGAATCCCCAAATCTCCATTTTTTTTTTTAAAAAAAAAGTTGTGGCAACCAGTCGGATACTACCTTAATATGCATCAACCCTTCTACACGAAGTGTGAGTAGGTTTTTAAAATGTTCTGCCAAAGAAATGAACCTTAGAATATAGGAGCTTTGGTATAAATTTAAATTTTAGTATAAATCAATTCTAATAAAAAGGCTTAAACATTGGATGTTACAATACATTTATATTTTTAAAAGGTGTTATTAAGTTATGTAACGTCAAGAATGAGGGAGACAGTGAGAGATTGTTGAATTCTGTTTGGCTGGAGATTGTTATCCTTCTTTGGGCTGTAAGGAAATTCGTTAACACATGGCCATAATCATAATAGACAATTAAACATTTTGGGCCTGACTTCCTCCTTCTTTCGTTACTTTTCTTTTCTCATATCTGTATCAAACGGGGGCGGGGAGAAACAATACCAGATATAAAAGTGACAACGTGCTCTTTTTAAAGAATTGTTCATTTAATTCTTATACTTTAAAGTGACCACAATGCGTCTTTTTCTGTTAACATTTTTGAAAAATTTTGACAATAATTTTGATATTTTCTCTTTCACCACTACAGCTTGAAATAAATTACTAAAAACTATTATCGTCATTATCTTTGACATTAATTCCTGTGGCTGCCTTGGCCTAGTGGTCTCGGTCTCGTGGCTGTGGTGTGTCATGAGTTCGAGTCTAGTACAACTGAAGACGTACTGTCACTGAACGTTAAATCTGTGGATGCTCAAACGTACTGCCCTTGAAGTGGTGTGTAAGTTAGCTTTTCTCAAACTGTGGGGCGCGCGATAACTGTACGAAGGGGGCATGAGCACATTGAAAAGTCCTAAACAAAAGATTCTTTTAAAAAATTATTAATTTACTGAAAGTAAACAAATGAAATACATTCTGATGCAATAAAAATACAATACACACATTTACTCTGAAATAATAACACATTTACTCTGATAAATACATCAGTACTGCATGCAATTAATTACGAGGTTCGTCGCCAATAGTCTTCGTGCAGCTTTAGAGTGCGACATTAATATAACTCTCCCTCACAATCACTTGGCATAGATTCCAAAATATGATGCCATTATAAGGTAGTACAGAAAAAATGAAATCCTACAAATACCTTGAATTCAAGTTGTTGAGTTTTAAATTTGATTAAACTATCAAGAGGAAATGTATGCAAATATTGAGCTAACTTTGCCCAAATACTATGATCAGCATCAAAAATCTTAGAATTGCCGCTGCAAAATTCTACCACAAATCGTTCTTCAACTGTGAGACACTATGTAGAGGCCTTTGCTACATTCTACTTCTATTTCTTGCATAGTGTTTCTTTTCGAAAATAACAATGTTCACCTTTCACTGCAGTGGTTCTGTTGATAAGTGTCAACCTCATAAGCCTTCACCACAACAAACCTATCAAAGAGAGCTAAATCATATTTTCTCCGCCAGAGTGAAAACCTCTATTTGTAGGATATTCCAACACTGCTCTTGGAGTAGATTCATCCGATAAACCAAAACAATGCCAAAAGGCAGAAATGTCATCAATCTATCATAAGCAAAATATATTTACGGATTGTTCTCCCCAGAAAATCAAAATCCGAAGAAAGTTTTCCTAAATCGAATTTATTCCACGAGTGCATTTCCAACAATAAAATAGAAACCCCCTGAGTCAATTCTACGAACATTATCGTTCCGTCTCGCCGAGGTTAGTCCTAAAAACAAAGGATTTTAGGATTTTATTTTTACTTCGAGTTTATTTTACAGTTACGTCACGTTTCAGCGAGGGCCATGATTCTATTTATCATCTTAAAACTAATGTAGGAAGATTGTGATCATCAATAAAATACGGTGGAAATGCTCTAAACAAAAATGATTTGGAAAGATATATATGTGTTTTGATTCTTAGATGTACTTGGAGTAGACGTTAAGAATATTTAAAGGATATTTTTCCTTTAGATAAGCAAACAAAATATGTAAACTTTACCTTGGGGGGGGGGGACTTGAAGTGATCAAATGACTAAGAATTGTTCAAATAAATTTTTTGAATTTATTCAGTAGTGTTTATATAACTTGATGATATGATAAATCATAACATCATCACATGATGTCATTATAGGCAATGTAAATGAGAACAAAATGGCGACAGAAGCTAGAAATCTTAATAATAACAACTTTGTCAACGTTACCTTATAAGACGCAAATGCTGTCGCTAATTTCAAATTGAGAGAGAAGGCAATTCCTGAAAAGCATGAAATCTGTAATATAAGAAGAGATCGCCTTATAATAAAGACGATTGCAAAGCAAAAATAGGTCATCATAGAGGAATGAAGATTGATAGGGATTGTAATAAATTATACTTAAAAAAAACTAAAAAAACACGCTTTTATAGTGAATTGAACTAAAAAGTTTAAAAAAAAAATTCTTAACAAAGAATAAAATGATGAACGAGAAAATTAATGTCATTGGGGTAAAAGCGTGGGGTTCTTTGTACTACATTTTTACACTAACTTAGCATTTTGGTTAAGAACTAGTAAGAAATTGTAACAATTAATATAGAGCACTCCAGCTTTACCTTAATGACATTAATTTTCTCGTTAATCAATTTTACTTTTTAGTTCTATTCACTATAAAAGCGTGTTTTTTTATTTTTTTTTAAACTTATTTTTCATTTTTTAGTTCGATTTACATTAAAAGCGTGTTTTTTTTTTAGTTTTTCACACTATCATTTACTCATTATTTAATTTATTCTTGAGTTTGGTATTTGGAGCCGGGGAAGGGGGAATTAAGTAGCTGCTGGAATTAGTATTGCTCTTCAACGGATATTAATTAATGGGTCTGAAGGTATCTATTTTCTCCGTTTACGGGACCTCGGATCAGTCCCGTATCGTTATATTTCAAAAATTCCGTCTCTGTAGATGCAGGTCAAATCAAAGTGTTTTAAGAAGAAATATTAAGTGTCAATCGTACTATCACCCTTTAAACGTATTGCTATAATATTAATTCGTATCATCACTTCTAAACGTATTGCTTCGTAAAAATAAAAAAATATTTAACAGTTAGAAAATAAATTATTTTCCCCCTAAGCATAAGTCTTTTTTTTATTTCCATTTTCAGAAAAACTAGACAATTGTTTAGATTATTATAAGAAATAGCTGACGCACCCAACTTACCCTTGCTCCTATGAAGAACACTTTTTTTTGTTTTATTTCCCTAAACCACAAGTGTGTATTCGTTTTAGGGTTGCACCGTAATCTTTTAGTCACTAGATCTGGAATTAGTCGTCAAATCTTGAATTGGTTTATGGAAATAGTCACCAAATCTAAAAATGGTATATGCAATAAGTTGCCATATCTGGAAGTGGTATATGGAATTAGTAGCCGAACCAAGATATCGTTATTCTTGATGACCTGATTTGGAAAATGGAACAAAATTATGAAATTATTGTATTGTCATCGGTCCTTGACAAGTGTACAAAATTTCGAATTAATCTGATCTTTTGAAGTGGGTAAAAATCTAATTCAAAGATTAACGTTACATGCAATTGAAACTTATAAAAGCGTGTTAATAAAAAAAAGGAACTGTGATAACTGTTCAGATACAGAGCTAACACCTGCTCATATTTTTGACTGTCCAGTTATTCTTGCTGCTCTGCGAGGAATAAGTTCCTGTTTTCGTCAAAAAACTTTTATGTGGATAATATTGAACCGATTGCCAGATCAGTAATCTGGGCCTATGGTACTGTCTGATGTGTTTTCGTCATGGACACGTCATCATCATCATCTAATGCATTGCCTTTTTGAAATAGTACATCAATATATAGTTACGGTAATTTAAATATTAATTAGTAATAATAAATCAATCCCATTGAGAGACCGAAATATATACATAATGTTGGTTACTATTAGATAATTTCATTAAAATAACTTTATTTATTATGCCATGGTTTAATTTCGTCAAATCAAAAGACGACGCCAAATGCTCGATACGTAGCCAATACTAAAAAATAGTTCACACGCATGTTCAAATATAATAAGATGAATAGATTTGGCGAAATTGGCCCATGTTAATACGGAATACCAAACGTTATACGTAATTACCAAAAAAATCATTTGATTTTACTCCAATTTTCATTAACGAAAATACAACTGTGCAAGCAAAATTGAATATATATATTATTCAGTATTTTTTTCGTTTAAGAATTAAAAATGAACGCTTTGCTTTGGAAAAACATTCATTGTAATATACAACCCTTCATATTTTTTTTTAAAAAAAAATTATTTTTATGTATTATTATTATTTTAAAAAATTTCAGCAAAAAATGTTTATGAATGAATCTTGTAGTTTTATCAATTAAAATGTGTAATTCTTAACTTAAAAGTTGTAAATGCGTTTAACTATTTTCATTACGTTTCATTAAAAAATATATAAAGATAGAGCTACAATATTTACTTTTTGTGTCCTGAATCTAAATATTCAAACTTCATTAAAAAAAGTTAAAAAAAATAATGAATATTTTTATGAAAATAAGAGTAAATGTAAACATTTTACCAGATGTCCCTATGAAAAGCATACTGCCGAGAAAGAAATCGAGTATGTCATGTTAGTGTTCTAAAATTCTGGAGCTAAGCAAATATTTTCTTTTAATTAAAGCTATGTTTTTTTCGAAGTATAAAAAAATATCTGAAATTATGCCAAAATATACCAACTTTTTGTATGCTTAGAAATTTCGCGACTTTTCCCAACATCTAATAATAAATATAAAATGTTTATAAAATAAACATATTTATATATGAATGTAAATATATATTTTACTCTGAAAACATTTTTCCTTTGTACAAAAAATTTACTTTGTAATTTAATCTGTTAAGGTATCCAACTAGGTTGAAAAGATGATTTTTGGGTGTTATGTATAAAAATCATTAGGAAAAAAAGAAATATAAGTATTGAGGAAAAAGAAGAAATAATACATAAAATTGGGAGAAAATTAAGTTTTGTTTCTAATATTTTTTTTATATAACTTATAAAAATATTTCTTTTATAGTGTTTTTTGAAGAATGATATTTGTCCGGATAGTTTGTGAATGAAAAATGGGATATCTCTAAAACAACTCACACATAAAAATTCAAAAAAAAAATGTAACACAAATTCAATAAACCTTTTAGAGAGTAGGTTTTAAGATAGTTACTTTTAATATATATTTTACAGCCATTTTTAGCTTAGAATATAAAGTAATTTTGACGAAAAATTGCTTTAATAATTAAATAATCACATACTAAATTGTAGTACTTACGCGTTATACCTTGGACCAGTTTTGTCAAACCAAAGGACGTTGCCCAATGTTGTGATAAGAAGCCTATTGTAAAACTCATTTCCCCACACATTAGAACGCAAAGATAATACAGTAGAACGTCGTTTATCCAAACGTTTATTATCCGGACCAAAGTCCGGATAGCTGCCCATCCGGTATAATTGTTAGTGACGCTGACTGCGGTGTCGTAGAACCTGGGTTCGAGTCCCGGAGAAGGCATGGATGTTTGTGTTGTAATCCTTCCATCTTTCCTTTGTGTTGTAAGCGTCGTGTGATACATTGTGTGGAGCACAAGGTTTACAAAGGTCTCAATAAAGAAAAAGAAAAAAAAATTCGGATACGTTTTCGAACAGTGCAATGTGCTCAACAGTTGTTTCGGGTGAGGTCAAAAGTGACGGGAAACAACAACAAAAGTAGCAAGGGTCCATCAAATTCTGACGCGTTTCTGTGTTAGAGACAGCTATAGAGTGATATGAACAACAATTACTACTCAACTACTGCTGCTCAAGAGAATCAGAGACCTTGCAGCGAAAAAACGAAGATGTACAATGGTACAGCGAAAAATAAGTGATTATTTTCCACAATAAAGGAAAAATTGCGACATTTTGCACCTATTTTGCTTTTTCTTCAAGCACGTTTCCCGCATAGGATGATTTTCAATATTCGTATAGTGTCCGTTTCATATACTGCATGGATCGCATTCGGTTTTCGGTTATCCGAACAATCGCGTATCCAAACAGTGTCCGATCCCAATTGATTCAGATAGACGACGTTCTACTGTAACATGAGAGCATTGGGTAACATTTTTTGAATTAACAATTTCTTTTCATTTGGTGAAACTGGTCGACGGTATATTACGTAAGAACCTAAATTGCTGCAATAATTTACTGCTAAGCACTTTGCATAACAAAATATGATACATACGTACTATTGCCACCACGCCAACTTTCAAGATAACTCACTAAATTGGCAACCCCAATTTTGTCCGTGTCGTAGGCACCAAACTGCAACCATTTGCTTCGTGTCATATTTCTCCACTTGCCGGCATTCTAAGCCTAACCGTTGGTTGATATGGGAATCTTGAATTCCAAAACGTGTGAATCGGGGATTTACTGAACTCAAAAAAAATTATAATAAAATACATAGTACTATAATAACTATTATTATTTTATTCTTATTATAATAATTATGTGTAATAATAAAATAACAGTATAATATAAGAAATACTACACACACATAATACTCTAAAAATATAATTAAATTATAAAAAATAGTAATTCTTTTTCTTTTATGGATTATTATTTATTTATAGTCACATTGTTTTTCACACATTATTTTTTTACTAAGCACCTAATATGCTCGTCATTGTATTCAGTTTTTAGAATTCGTACGGTTAAATTCAATGTCGCCAATATGGTTGCAATAGTACGTAAGTATCCAAGATAGTATTATAAGTATAGCACAGTTACTAGTACTGTGACTTACATAGTACTAGTAAGTCACAGTTGAATGACATCTTCGTAGTTAACTTTATAAACTCTTAAAATCAGTAAATTAAATAGTAAGATTAGTAAACTCTTAATTTTATGAATCTATTTTGACGGGTTAAATATTGTTTCAAGGTCTGAGGCCTTCCTTCATTTGCCTAAAATAATTGGCTGGTAAAGTAGAGAAAAACATATATACTATAGTAATAATAACAGAAATCTAAATATCTCAAGTGTTAGGGAAACAAAAAACACAGACAAAAATGTTAAGCAAATACATCAATGAAAACTCTGAAATAACAGCGACTGCAAAGCACGCAACGAAAAAATTGTTAAGATATGTGGTTGCCTTAAAATTATATTTCCTCTTTTACGAGGGTAAAATATAACAATTACCGTAAACTCCGACGTATAAAGTGCAGCAATGTATAACGCCCACCTATACTTTCAAGTTGTAATTTTTAGGTACATTCGCCGTATAACGCACTGCCCCTTTTTTACGAAGAAACATGAAATGTGCGTGAGTGAGTGAGAGAATATTAACGTCGCACTAATTAGCATCACGAGAGCTTTTGGCGACGGTCCGCGCAATTTTGAACCATGGTCAAGTGACGCGGACGACACCTGAGCTGGCACCCCTCTCCTAACTACCACACCACACCAACGGGAGGACGTTTGAGCTCTCGACATATTTAACGTGCATCGCTCCCCTACACGGCGGGTCTTTAGTGGTACTAGGATCGAACTCATGAAATGCTAGCCATGATCCGATGCCTAGACCACTCGGCCACCGCGGCCGCTGAAATGTGCGTGAGAAATGCGCTTAGGCTTTGAAGCGATTTATTTGAGATATTATTCCAAGCTTTAGAAAAACAAGATATCAATCAGTGGCATGGCCAAGTTATTTTAGCGCGTTTTTCACATGTTGTATTTTACAATAATGCAACTAATGAACTTTTTACTAACAGAAAGTAGTACTGTACCACTCCTCTAAATGTACTACTATTGAGCTGAAAAGAAATAATGACACAAATCTGTATCAGCACTATAAAAAAGCAAAAACTAGCGAAAGTCAGGAAAATTCGGGAAAACTATGGGGAAATTTAAATATGATTCGGCTCATCTAGGGCACGAATGCGACCAAATGCCGAAAACCCGAGGTCAATTGGTTGCTTATTGGCTGAGAAAAAGGTACGACAAAATATGGAACGAAGATGAAGACGAAATTTGCGTCCAAATAGCGCATTTGTTCCACTACGTGAAAAACGCGCTAAAAATATCGTCTTTATTCTAATCTAAGCCGCACATTTTTTCAAAAGTTAATGCTACTAAAAATTGGGTACGGCTTAGAATCGAAGGTCGATGGAGGACATTGAACATGATACTGAAGTTTACAGCAATTCCAGATAGAGTTATGTATTTTAAATTAATTGTTCATTTTTTGTTAGTTCGCATTTTTAAGTTTTTATAATTTCGTATATGTCGGATATTGATTAAAAAAAAAACATTTTAAACTAATTTATCTTTTTTCACAAAAACATGTTTATTATTTGGGGTGCGGATTGAATCAGTGGTGGCAAGATTCGAATAAATACGAGTATTGTGGGGAATATACTGATGCGTGTGTGTGGTGTTATAACACAATAAAAATAATATTCTGGAGTCCTAGAATTCTCTTTTCCTGGATTTATTGGTAACAATAACTTTCAACAATAAACTTAACAATCTTTAACAAATTAAACCATTACATTAATTAGACTGAAACTAAAGAGAATTCTAATATTCAAGATAAAAATCCTAGTAAGCAACGGCACCTGGAACGCCGAAGCCAAGAATTACGAGTAACCAACAGCACAAATCATTATGCTGAAGCCAAGTTCAAGATTCAACTGAGACAGAATCCGTTACATATGGTTTCTATCGAGATAGAACACGTGGGGTCAGAGCGGGGTGTCAACCACGCTCCACCCACTCAGACCACCCGGTCCATAATTTACAAGTATACTTCTTGAACAACATTAAACTCATAAGAAATGCCATTCCTTTTAAAGAATCAATATTTCGATATATATCAATGTCTAATTTTTTTCGATGCCCAAACATTTTTATTTCCATTCTTAAAGCTCTAATTTTTATACCCGGCACAAAATGCACACCCTTAGATTTCGATCTTATTCCTTGTGTTAAAAGTGCGCGTTGTGTGCCGGATTTTACGGTAAATATTGCGAAATGCTTTGGAAGCTTCAAGGTCATCATAAATATAAAAAAAATCCCTCACAAAAAAATTTAAATCAAGCACTATTACTTATATACATATGCATTGAAACACGCCACCTGTGTTCTGTTCCCTGCAACACCACTCTTCCGATGGAAAAGCTAAGTTTTTTACTGGCAAATTCGCTTCCCAACGTGAGCTTGAACAAGATTTTAGCAAAGATAGATTTTATGATTAGGGTTGTAAAGCCGTTCGGTTCCTGCTACCATCTGAAACCCCTTGTCTACCCGCAGACCCGGCTAGGTGTGTGGAAGAAACTGAATAATCACTAGACATGTTACAATTTAATTAATTTTTTGACACCAAAATATCAATCAGACACAATAAAAATCTAATTAAGATAACTGATCAAATAGCAGAGCGCGGAGATGAGATTCAATAACACGGGGATAATACTACGGACCCTCAACTGATTCCCCGATAGCTTAAACACGCTCAATATAAACAACGCCGCACACTAATAAGCTAACTTATAATTAAACAAGGCTCACGATACCTGTACTTTTATAAAGCGGATCCTACACTTGAATCTTGCAGGAGATCTTTATCTGGATTTCATCACTGTCGTTGGATCCAATCTCAGTAATCCTTTTCATGGACAAACTCCAAAATCTCTTAATAATCCCACGATCCTTCAATCTTCAACTAACAAAGTAACTCGCCAACTCACTTGCCAATTCTTTGCTAACTCCAACTTGCCAACTGCACAAACTCGCGAATACAGAATTTATATAATGTCCTTCATTTGCATAATCACGCTTCCTTACTCGGCGAAAGTTGGTTGAAATAAATATTTTTCTAAAAGTGTCATGAAGGGATTAGTGGAACCGCGTATAGATCCGTCACAGGGTTACCAGATTGGTGAATTTTTAGCCCTTGAGAATAAATATGGCACACAATATGGATTTATTAAGATGTCTCTAGGGTCAACATTTCTAGAAATTTCTTTGAAGCTATATAAAGGTCGGTAGAGTTCAGAAGAGAATCAGTCGAGCTTAGAATTTGCTTGTGGTGGGACTGAAGAGAGAGAGAGAGAGACTTCTTTTATTTGTCTAGTTTCCTGTTGGTGGAAAACAGCCATTTCTGGTCCGTTGTAAAGAGCTGGTTTATGACTAGAGCAGTTATCACAACTATAAACAATCTGTCATATTATGTATTTGTGTATTTTCGTCTATTTACCTTCGTGTAGTCAGTTGTTCGTCCTTATATGTTGGAAAATAAATCCATTACTATTGAAATTATAGGATTCATCGATTCCAATTATTTAAAGAACAGATTTATATGCTTATGAATTTATATCTACCATCACCTATATTGATATTTCAATTCAAATTCTACGCTTTGGATAAGATCGAGGAAGTACAGAAAGAGTACTTAGAAAAACTCTATGAATGGATACAGTCCTCAATTTGGTAAACCTGGTCACATCTTCAATGGTTGCCATTATCTTATTCAAGTTCATGCTGGGAAATAAACTATGCCTATCAAGGTATCCGACTAACCTAAAACTGTGAATTTTGCCAAAAATTGACAATTTCTTTACGACTTTATTTTATGGGCCATCTTATTACCTTATAAAAATACCAAGTTTATCATTTTCCGTTTACTAAAACAAAAACTAAAAGTGTTTTAGTAAAAGCAGATGCCGTTACTTTAAACAAGATGTCATACTTTAAAACGCGTTTTACTCGAAATGTGATTTTTTGAAAATAATCGAACGGGGTCAGCGATTGCTCAAAAAGTTTTGAACATAATTAACTGAATTTTTTTCTGTGACTTCTGTATAATAGTATAATTGTTTTAACCTTCAGATGTATTAATCACTGTTTTATTACAAAATCTACAGTCTCTTATGTGAATACAATCACTGTCTTTTTAAGCATTTTCGTATAGTAACCGATATAAAGTGCTCTAGTTTTTGTAAAGAAGAAAATATCTCGTATCCTGAAGGTCATTTCAAAATTGAATAATATAGCAACACATTAGATAAAAAAAATTGAAAATTTGTTCATAAACCTTTGGTGCAGAATGGGCCGCGTTTATGCTATTTTTTGTCAATTTTTACCAATTTTAGTAATAATAATTTCTTTTTCTTCTTAATGTAAGCACATTTTTCTTAAAATGCACTAAACAAATCCAAAAATAACAAAATAACAAACAAATCTCCATTCCTCCTTTAAAAAAAAATTGTCGCAATCAATCGGATACGTTAAACTCAATTTTCCCTCAATAAGACTGTCATCGTAGGGAAAATATCATATGTGGGTGTTTTAGTATATATGTGTGTGTTTGTGTGTAATTTTATGAACTCAAATGAAAAATAAGCAATAGAATATTATGAATGGTACTTACTTAAATAAATTTATAACCTAAATGCTCTTCCCGGTTTCTTTGTATTATTCTTTCTGGGAAATCTTATATTGATATCCGATACTATTTTTAGTGTTTATCATTACATTTCTCTTGCTTTTATGACTTAGAGTGAAGCATGACCTGGAATAGAAAATATCCCAATCTTGAGGAATGGATAACAATACAAACAATTTTAATAAGATTTATTCAGAAGTTTATATAGTACAATATAAATGCCTAAATCTAATTTTTAAGGATTTATTTAATCATTGTGAAAAATTTTGATCAAAAATATATCGGTTGCAGGAAAGACAGCCAAATCGCACAACAAAAAACTCTGCATAAATATTTGAGTTCTAAAGCCTATAAAACATTCAATGAATAATACTATCCGAAATAATATAGTACGCATAAATAAATTTAATTTTCAAATATTTAGCATTAAAATAATTGAAATAGCAGAAAATACAGACCGTGTGACTGTTATTTATATAGGTTGTGTGATTTCGTGATTTTTGAAGTTAAACAACTTGAATTTCATCCAAGTTATGCTTCTGTGTTTATCTGTTATATTGTCAACAAAACAGAGAGACAGAGAAGATAATTTTGTGACATTTTAGAGAATAAAGCATATATTATATACTTCTTTAACATACGTTATTTTGAATTAATATATTTTGTGTTGAATAAGCTTGGAAATAAGAAATAACTATGTTATTCACTTTGCAATTAGTTTCTCTTTATGGATTTAAATAGAATTTTATGGAATCTAATTTAAAATTCTTAAATTAATTTCAATGTTATTAAATAGCAGTATGTGAACCGGTAACTGGCAAAAATATAGCTAACTGTTTTTCATGAACCCCTTTAACTTTTGTGATTTAGTCTTATTAGTATTAAAAACTCATCTCGTATGGGGTATTTTTAAAATTACAATTATCTTAGTAGTCAATAATTTGGTATTCAAAATTTGATAGCGGAAACCGCCGCGGGATGGTGCCACAAACAAAATGGTTCCAACCCTTGGAGATTTGCCGTATCTGCAAAAGCGAAACTGCCAAAATGCAGCCCATTAGAAAGAAAAAAAATATCGGTGATTTGGTTTCATGGCTCGATTAAGTTTTTCGAAATTCAATTGTAAATAAAGAAAATGTAGCATAAAATGAAATAAGATTCAATCATTATCACGTACATATTTGCATTAAAAGAAAGCGTTTCAGAAAGTTACAAAAATCAATTTCTTGATCTTTAGTGTGAGAATAGTAAAATGTAATATACAAAAGCAACGTTGAATATATCGAGTTGATAAATTTTGCACAAATAATACTAAAATTTGTGTCAGTGATTCCTAAGCTATAGTCTATAGTATCCCTAGAGTGTCTGTTTGGCTTGGGCACTCTCGGCAAAATTAAATCCTGGTACAAGTTCGCATCGTCAGAGCTCAGGTGCTTCCCTCTGTGGAGGAAACTGGGCGTCAAAATTACCTGCGGCGATTGGTATCCGCCTGTACGGCGCCGCACTAAAGAGTGATACCATTTTTTGGGGATGTACTAGGTCTGCAATGGTAAAAATACCAATCCGCAGCCCATTGGATAAAAAAAAAGTCTACAGTGCTTCAAGGTAGACACCTAATCTGTGATAGAATTAGACATTCACTAGAAAAAAACTATAAGTGTTTTAGTGAAAGCAGATGCCATTACATTAAGCAAGATACCATACTTAAAAACGCGTTTTACTTGAAAAGTGTTTTTTTAAATGCTCAAGAACAGCGATTTCTAAAATCGTTTTGAAAATAATTAACTGAAAACTTTATGTATGTTCTGTATAATAGAAGAAGTGTTTTAACTTTCAGATTTATTAATCAATGTTTTATTACAAAATTTGCAGTCTCTTTTGTTAATATAATCACTGTTTTCATAAGCAATTTCATATAATAACTAAGATAAAGTGCTCTAGTTTTTGTAAAAATTAAAATATCTCTTATTTTGAAGGTCATTTAAAAAATGAGTAACATAGCAACACATCAGAATTGAAAATTTGTTCCTAAGCTTTTGGTGCAAAATGGGCCCCGTTTATGTTATTTTTTGAAAAATTTTACCCATTTTTTTCCATTTTAGTAATAATAATTTCTTTTTCTCTTCTTAATTTTAGTATATTTTTCTCAAAATGTACTAAGCAAATCTATAACAAACAAAAAAAAAATCCCCATATCTCTATTTTTTTAAAATTGTCGCATGTAGTCGCGGATACCTTAATAGATGAACTTCACCATCGATTTCATCATTACAGACTATTTAGTATATTTAATTGTCATAAATACGATTAAAACCATTCTCATTCAAAAGGCACGAATCTCCAAATTTTTCGAGTTCCGTGCTAGAACAAAAAAAAATTGTGTAAAAAAAAAACAATTGTTAAATTCGTGTACCGTCGACAAAATCATGTAAAAAAGACCGTATAAAAGAGAACTGGGTGCATTTTATTATACTTCAAAATTTATTGATTGGTGGTTTATTGTTTATTAACAATGCATTCAGATACTACACGAGGAATATTTACGAATTTACCTCGTAATCTTCCTACAATAGCTGTATTTTCATGCTAACATTTTTCGTAAAAATCTTCAAATATTTTTGACCGTAGAGTGTAAAATTCAGTCGAGCAGGTTTTAGAGATTGATATAAAAAAAAAATTATTGCGTATGTCAGTATTTCTCAAACTGTGGGGTGCGCCCCCTAGGAGGGCGTGATAAAGAGGAAACCTACAAGAGGGAAATGAAACACAAAATATTATTTTAAAAAATTATTAATAAACTGAAAGTAAACAAATAAAATACATTCTGGCATAATAAAATGCACATTTACACAGATATAATACACTTATAAATATATCAGTACTGCGCAATGAATTTTATAATTAATTTAACTATGCTAAGTTAAGACCAAGTTTAATAATTACCAATGATCCCATATAGGTTTGTCATATATAAAATTCAAAACAAAAATTAACACTTATTTTGATAATTTTTATGGTTTATAATTAATCCCTTAGAATAAGCAAATCCTTTGAAATAAGTAAATCCTTCCGAACACTGTCAAGGTCATTTTATTGCATTCCAAAGCCTTCGGAATGATTTTATTGATAGCAGTGCACAGAAAAAAAGTCATACTTCAGAAAGACGTATATTTACGTCTGTGGCAATTAACACACTGGCTGAACGAGACGTTTGTATACGCCGGCGGCAGAGAGAGATCAAAGTCGTGCTGTAGGTTTAGCTTTAGAATATAGTATTGTTGAGTTCACAATACATTCTTATTGTAGGATGCGATGAAAATTATTATTAAATATTGGGTCACAAATATTTAAAGCTTGAGAAGCACTGGCGTATGTAGATATTCGATTATATCTTGTAGAGTAATAGGCTCTCTCGTGTTGTCCAAAGTCCCGCCTCGTTGATTATGAATATGTAATTGTTTGATGCAGGAGGACTTGATGACTGACAGAGGGAAATGCACTAGTCTTGTCACATAACTGAGCGTAAAAGACATGTTGTGTGTATGCCGATGACCATTATTTGGCATAGACTTAAAATAGCATGGATTATCTTACGCTTACCTGGGATTCAAGCACCTTTCGATTTGAAACCTAACAAGGCTAGCGGCATTTTAGTAGTTAGAAGTTGCAATTGTATGCTTTTTATTTATAAATTTATAATCTTGTTTTTTACTTACTATGATATGGGGCTGTTCAAAAGTGAATGAAAGACAATTTTTATACAATGAATAAATATTTTACTGCAATATATATAGTGCATTCGTGTCCAATACCTTTTGTCAGTAGCAGGATCCAACACTCGTAACATTTTTATTCTTTCCTGTCAAAAAACTGATCTAGGTCAATTTGGACCTCCTCATATGAAGTAAATGCCTTAGCACATGAAAAATTACGCAGCGACCCGAACAAATAATAATCAAAAGGTCCCAGATCTGGAGAATACAGTAGGTGTGGAAATATAT
This sequence comes from Trichonephila clavata, assembly GCA_019973975.1. Taxonomy (NCBI): domain Eukaryota; kingdom Metazoa; phylum Arthropoda; class Arachnida; order Araneae; family Nephilidae; genus Trichonephila; species Trichonephila clavata. The sequence goes on along the minus strand of BMAO01000166.1, from coordinate 38,971 downwards.
CCCATGCAAGCTGTAAAAGCTTTTGGCGAGTTACCAAATTTGTATGAGGTCTCGCATTATCTTGGTGGAACACTGCACCTTTTCTGTTGATCATTCAATTAGTCCAGTTGATGGAAATACACTTCAGAAGTAATCGTTGCGTTGTCCAGTAAAAGCTAAAAAAACCCAATTCCTTTGAAATCTCTCCAAAGAGATATTGATATATGAATATGCTAATATTCATCGCCTTTTTTGATGAATATTGGCATTCAAAATGCTTTGAGCAGGTTCATCTCTTTTTACTCTGTGATCTCTTGCGTTTGACATTGTTATACACAATCCGCTTCTCGTTTTCAGTGACGATACACTTCAAAAATGGATCATTTTCTTGAAGTTTGAGAAGCAAATCACTGACATCAACATGACGACACAAATTTCTTTAAATGAGAATATGAGGAACTCATACGTCCAGCTTTGAGGTTAAACCAAGGCCTTTCAAGTAGTCACGTACAGTTGTAAATTCGATAAATTTAACTTCTAAGCGATCTCACTTATTATACGCCAGTTTGTATCGATTAATGCCTTTATTGTGTCTTTATCAGATTCAACTGCCTTTCCGAATGTGGTGCATCTTCAACATCAAAATTGTTGGATTGAAATTTTGCTAACCAGTTTTTGCACTGGCGTGCTGTCAATACAACTTTTCCATACACAGCGACTATTTTTTTATTGCTTGAACAACATTTTTACCTTTTTCGATAGTGAAAAAGTAAAATATGCCGAAAATGCTGTTTTTTACTCTCCATATTTGAAAGGGCACCAGCAATCAACTGGACTTTTTCACAAGCATGCCTTGCTATATCATCTCTCAAACCATTTAATTATTATGTGCTTTAGTGTAAAGTTGGGTGGAAAAAAACAATTAAATCTTCTGTCAGGTAAAAACGATATTACTTTCTGAACAACCCAATATATACGTATAATTATTAATGCTTAGTAATTTGTATGCATATATATATATATATATATATATATATATTCTTTCCTTCTCTTACAATTTCAAAATCCAGCAATTCATACCTTGGCTTTTAGCCTATCATTTTTCTGTAACTCTGTGACTTCGCCATATACTGTTTTGCTATTTTCTTGTATCTTGTTTTGATTTAAATTAGTATGGATATAGATGAAGAGAGATATATTCTTTGATGTTTATTTATGCTTTCATTGGGATTAAAAGTAATTAAACTTTGTAATTAAACTCTGCTCAGTTTAAGGGGACATGGTACGATTTGAGCAAAAATTTTTAATTTAAGGATTTTCAAAATTTTTTTGATTGCTTCCTATGTGTGTATACTATGTGAAATAGATTTTGTGCTCAAAATTTCATAAAAGCTAGCCATTTAATCTTTTAAGGAAAAAACTTCAAATTTGTGACGCGATTTTAAAATACTACTCCTCTTCAAACATTTACGTACACGCATGAAATTTGATTTACAAGTACCTCACACTATACATAGCAAAAGCTGTTATGGGTTTTGTGATAACATGATTGGTATTCGTACAATACTTCTTTTTATGAATGCTTATTGAAAATTCCTTAAAAAATGTACAAATTCTAAGTTCAGTTATTTAAAAAAAAAATAAGTATTGCTTTGATTCAAAAATGCATCCCAACTTTTGTTACATGTACTATTAGCAATAAGTAAAAAAAATTCAAACAATTTGGGACAATAGAAAAAAAGCCTTAACATTTTAAATGAAGACAAACTAGTTATTTTATCTTTCCGAGATAAGTAAGTTTAAAGTTTTGATTTGTCATAGGGATGTGAATAAAAACGAACGCAAAAGCTGTCATAATTATGTGTTGTTTTCGCTTAGAGCTTTCAAATTTTGTCAGGTTATAGAAAAGTATATAAAAAATAATTTAAACTCAAAAAATAAAATTGTGTCCCCTTAAAAATGTCATTCGTTAAAAAAAAATGTATGCAAAAATCTATGAACGATTGAAAAAATTTCCACTCTGTGGCTTTAACCTCTATCAACAATTTGTTTAAAAATTTTCTATTTTTCTGCAATGTAGTGCTTTTCAAACTTTCAATATTTACAACCCAATTTTCAGTCAGAATTTACCTTCATCCTCCTCCCATACAATAACAATGTACTTAACTAAATAATAGTGTTCTTTGACACACACACTAAAACTACCATAAACCCATTGTTATAAACCACACAGATTATCAAAATAAGTATTAAATTTGTGTGTGTACGCTACTTTTTCTTATATATATATAATATATATTTTAATTAAGTTACTTTTAAATAACAGTTAATAACAGTATTCTAATTTTTACACTGGAACAAATTGCGAAATAATTTTTAATTAAAAAAGCACCAAGTTTAGAAAGTACCCAGGTACCTTGATATAGATAGACTCTCAACTAACGAATAAAAAATTTGCAATAGTTTTCAATGAAAATGTCAAATCAAAAGGCAATTTACAAATAAATCTCTTTTTGAATTTTGGGCAGGGTGGATGATGAATATTTTCGCCTTGAGAACAAAAGTATTTCGTATATTATAATTCCATTTCCATCTTTAGTAATTATTAAACTTGTTCATAATTTATTATTGATAAATTAATTATAAATTACAAGCGTAGGTGCCGTTCTTGTTCTTTGATTTAGGCTCAAAATTACGAACCCTATCCTCAATAGTTCTCGTACTGCCTCTTATTCTCGTATTGGATAAAATATATAATTAATTAATTAATGGATAGAAACGCAAAAAAAAATCTGCTTGTACTCTTCTGAGTCAATGTTAGGCCGAACGATTTTAATTCACTTTATCAAGAGATGCATAAACACGCAAACACGTTTCGAACATAAACGAAGAACACCCAATGTAATTCTATACAACAATGTATATTTCCTTTTGAAAATAACCTTAAAAATCCATCTTAAAACAATTTAATTTGATTCTATTTTGGAAATCGAAATAAAGCCTCATCCCAATAGAGATTTATAACTCCTTGTGGAATTTCATATCGCCCGATTTTCCAATTTTTCTTTCGCAAATTATCAAATATTTGTGTTTGATACCTCTAAACAGAAAAGGAAGCGAAACTGTGGTTATCTGACTACATTTTCGTTGTTTGTTGTACACAAACATAGATATCAATAAAACTATTGAACTCTCTTGAGTATTTTCCAATACATCAATTATATATAATTATTTCAGATAAACTCGGATAAGTTTTCTGCTTTTGTTAAACAGTCGATAAATATATGTTTTGTTTTATGATTCAAAATGCAAGAGTAGCCTATAAGTAGTCTGAACTTTGCTTCATTTTCTATAGAATAAAAGATGACTCTTGTGAATTTAAAATAACTACGTAATACATTACAAGACTGATAATAATCTCTGTACCTTGATTCAAGACGGTCACATAATGGAAATGAACACGTGGTCTCCATTGAATTCTAAACTGGCATTGGACTAATTTTTAACTTTTATTCTATTCGTAAGACTTTGATGAAATTTAAAGTTTCGCAATTGGGGAAAGGTGTACAAGTATTATAAATAAATTTCATCAAGGAATTTTAAAACTCATGTACTTTTAAATAAAGTAATATAAAGGTGTACTTTTAAGAGAAAGTTTCTGCAAAGAGCAAAAGTTGGCAACAATGGAGAGCATGAATTGATTGGCTGGAAACACATGATTTATTTATCGTGACTATGACGTCATATGATTTTTTGAACATAGTCTAGAAACACATGGTTTTCAACATCATGTGACTGTAACGTCAAGTTCATTTACCAATAAACCGTAATAAGGGGTTGAGAACTAGTCGCTATTGTGTTAGGTGTACAAATTTTGAAAGCATATACTTTCAGATATGTATGTGTTTTAAAATTTAAAAAAAATATTTTGTTACATGTCACAGACAGACACACACACACAAGCCTTTTTATACAGTTCTGTAATATTCGATTTCAATTTTCTATTAAATCCACATTCTTTCTCTCAATTATTTCATAGAAATATACATCGGGTTTAGCATATGTGCTTTACCTATCTTTGTATCCTGTAGAGCTCTTGACAGCAGTCGAGAAAGCTTTGTGTGAACTCATGCACTACTGAACAGGATTGCCGTCAGCCAGTTGTAAATAATTTTTATACCTGGTGACTTATTTAGTTGCAATTAGAACAAACTTACCATTTTCTGGTAAGTTATTAAACTATCTATATAAGCATTAACCTATTAACTGCCGCCACCGTATATATTCATTTAGCTCAACCGGTGCGTTAAGTGCATCGGACGTATGTATACGTCCTTCTGAAATACGATTCTTTTTTTTTTTTTGCGCTGCTATCGATAAAATTATTCCGAAGGTTTTGATATAAAATAACCTTAAATGCGTTTAGTAGGCTTTTAAATAAATCAGAGAAAAATTTGCTGATTTGTGCCTTTTCTTCCCCCTTCCCTCCAATACACAGCATACTCGTGTCTACGTGAAAAGTGGTGGTATTGAGTAGCGAATCGTGTAACTTTTTTCGGAAGTTAAAGGGTTAAGCTTATTTTTGTTTTATCTAACGAAAAGAGTGATTTTTATTTAAAATACTTGTTGTAGTTATCATTTGATCCTGCATGAATGTGTAGTTATGGTCACGAACCCATGACCGTAGTGCCGCGAGTTCAAGTCCTGGTTCCACTGAAGACCCACTGTGTACAAGAAGCCGATTCACATTCAATTTGTCAAGGCTCTATATACCCCCTTGGTGTGGTAGTTAAGAGAAGGTGGTGGTAGTTAAGAAGGTGTTGTTCTCGTCACGTCAATAAGATTGAAAATTACGAGGTCCTTCGCCAATACCCCTCGATTTTCTTTACAGTGTGGCCTAAATAAACACTACTTTTTGCATGATAATCCATTTTTGGTATGTATATACTATGAATCACAGGAGAAATGAATTTTTAGTTTCCTTTTACACTCACTTCCAAAAGTTAAGCACGGAGAGGAAAATGCTTATTTCCGGAAGCCAATCAGAATTGAAGAGGATGCAATTTGCTGCAGATGTAGATGGAAGTATGCAAATATGTTAGGTAACAGCCAATCGTGCTTTCATGTCAAGAAATATGCAAAAAGGGCAGTCTTATAAGAAGCCAGCTTTATGAAGGTTATAGAAGTTGATTGTAAGTGCTGATAGAAGGTGTTTAAAACTTTCGTACAATTTGTTTTTAAGACATACGTGTTTCTATGACTTCCAGAAAACGAATCGAAAATTCTGAGCCCTGGCGTGCTGTGGAGCGCGTTGAAGCAGGACAGTCGATCACAGATGTTGCTCTTTTCTTCGGCGTTCATCATTCTGTAATTTCACGTTTATGGAAACAATTCCAAACCACACAAACAGTTATCCGCAGACCCGTAGGCGGTCGCCCAAGGGTTACAACCCTCGCGTAAGATCGATATATTGCTATTGTAGCCAGGCGGAATCGCAGAGCAACCTCCACACGTGTGACATATATGGTTATAGCGTCCATTGGTAAGGCTATAGCATTGGTCCATTGGTCTGCAGCTACTGTACGCCGAAGATTACATATGAATGGACTGTATGCCCGGGTATCTCAAGTTTGTGTTCCTCTATCCGTCCAATCAAGAGGGGAACGATTAAAGTGGTGCCGGGAATATGGCAATTGGACTGTGTCTGACTGGGGCAATGTCATGTTTACTGATGAGTCAAGATTTGCTCTGGAGACAGATGACAAGCGAATAGGGATATGGCGTAAGCAAGGAACACGCAATCAGCCCCAAAACATCACCGAACATCACGCATTCCGCGGCGGAAGCATTATGGTGTGGGCAGGGATTTCATTAGGATACCACACCGACCTGTACATCTTTAAACGGGGTTCTGTGACGGCTGTCCGGTATCGAGATGAAATCCTAGAACCCATTGTGAGATTGTACGCTGCAGCAGTTGGCCCTACTTTTGTTTTAATGGACGATAACGCACGTCCCCATAGAGCTGACATCGTCGATGACTACCTGGAGAGTGAAGGGATTGCGCGTATGGCGTGGCCAGCATATTCTCCCGACCTTAATTCCATTGAAAATCTTTGGGATGCTCTCGGCCGTACTGTATCTTCACGTTTCCCACCTCCAGCTACTATTATTGAGCTGGGAACTGCTCTAAGAGAAGAATGGCGATTGCTTAATTCTGCGGTAATTGACCGCCTAAATGAAAGCATGGTCAGAAGGTGTAAACTTAACATACAGATGAGGGGGTTCACATATTATTATTTCATGAAAGCAATATGTATGACAAAAAATGGAAGTTAATTATGTAATTCAACTTAATGATCAAGGAACGATATAACTTCTGTAAAACAGGACCTTTTATCTCATATAGCACAGCGTTTCTAAAACTGTGGGGCGTCTAGAGGGCGTCATTACTCTACTAGGGGGCAGGAGCATATTGAAAAGTCGAAAGCGAAATTTTATTTAAAAAAATTATTAATTTACCCATAGTAAACAAACAAAGTGCATTATGACATGATAAAAAATAAAATACACATTTACACTGATATAACACAGTTATAAATGTACCAGTGCTGCACACGGTATTTTATATAAATTTTAACAAAACTAAGTTAAAGAAAATTTTAATAATCACCTGGGACCCATGGGCTTGTCATATATTATACAAAAATCAACACTTTTCTTAATAATTTGTACAGTTTGCAATGAATCCCTTCACTATCTGTTAAAAGTTACTCGATTCGCTCCCCTAGTGCCACCGTTTTCCACGAAGGTGCGCGTATGGGATGTATGGAGTGTGAGGAAGAAAAGGAATAAATAAGCAAATTCTCTGAAATAAGTAAATTCATCCCAAACACTGTCAAGGTACGTTTAATGGATTCCAAAGCCTTCCGAAAATGTTATGGATATCAGTTCACCGAACAGATCATACTTCGGAAAGACGTATATATACGTCCGAGACAATTAACGCTTTGGCTGAGCTAAACATTTATATACGCTTATGGCACTTAAGAGATTAAATAAGGGGCGTAATGTACACCCCCGCGACCCCTGCATTGCGGGAGGCCCAAAGCTTGACTGACGCTAAGTACGTATATAAGCTTGGGGCCCAAAATCTGAGTTTGTAGAGGGACCCTTATATTCTACTTTACGCCAATAGGTTAAAGTCATATTGTACAGTATTATTGAATTTAATGCATTGTTATTGTAAGGAGGGGGGACGATGAAAATTATGATTGAATATTGGATGTCAAATATTGGAAGTTTGAGAATTATTGTCATAGCATAGGATAGTTTTACTAATCTAAAGTGAATAATAACGATTGCGAGTATATAAATTAATATCCCTATAATAGAAACTCTCGCTTTTGATACTATTTAGTGCCACTCTATCAATCAGTTAAATAAATAAACAAACATGAATGACTTATTACAACATTCTCTCCAATGTTTCATATCCACCAATAAATTATTCTGCTGCATCAATCCTATTTTTTGCCATCCTTTTCTAACAACAAACGAGTCACCACCTTTCATTTCCATTTCTCTTAAGGAAAAACACACTACTCGTTTTTTCTAGGCATCGATTTTTCTGTTAATAGACAGGAAGAAAAATTCCTGGAAAAGATAACCATAAGATCGTCGTCGCTCTCTTTTCAACAAACGCGTCTTGTTTTCACCCGTGGGATTCAATTCGTAGAGCGAAAGGTTCATTCATCATACGAAGGGATTTATTCCACTTAACTGAGATGGAAAAAATAGGTCGCTCCAAGGTAATTTTTCAACTCGACAAGACAAAAACGAAATGTCAACTTTTAATATCTTTATTTTATTTTCCTCGATGAGATATTGTAATTGCGTTTCTGGTGGTGGATTTTTTAGTGCGTTGTTTACTGATCTGTAAAAAAGAAATTTATTCACTCACAATAAGAATTTTTTGACAATATAGTTCAGGGGTGGCAAACCTTTATAGATCTACGTATCATTTTTTCTAAAGAAGTGTGTAATGAGGTATAAACGTGCCGTCAAATAATTTTGACTTTTAATTATTGGGAAAGTAACAAAACTAAATACTAACAACTCAAAACTATTTACAACGAAAAAATACTTTTTGCACTGTGTGACAGAACTAGACGCGGTTCTACTAATGCCTTCATGACACTTTTAGAAAAATATTTATTTCAACCAACTTTCGCTGAGTACGAAAGCGTGATTATGCAAATGAAGTATATTATATAAATTCTATATTCGCGAGTTTGAAGAGTTATCAAAGAGTTGGCGAGTTAGTTTTCTAGTTGAAGAGTGAAGGATAGATGAATTATTGAGAGATTTTGGAGTTTATCCATGAAAAGGATTACTGAGAGTGGATCCAACGACAGTGATTAAGTCCAGATAAAGATCTCCTGAAAGATTCAAGTGTAGGATTTGCTTTATAAAAGTACAGGTATCGTGAGCTTGTTTAATTACAAGTTAGCTTTTATTAGTGTGCGACGTAGTTTATATTGAGCGTATTTAAACTATCGTGGATTTAGTTGAGAGTCCGTAGTATTATCCCTGTGTTATGGAATCTCACCTCCGCGCTCTTCTATTTGTTTATTTATCTTAATTAGATTGATATTGTGTCTGATTGATATTTTGGTAACAATAAAACAGTTAGTGTGAAATCATGTCTGTTGATTATTCAGTTTCTCCCACACACCTAGCCTGGTCTGCGGATAGACAAGGGGTTTCAGATGGAAGCAGGAACCGTCTAGCATTGCAACTGTACAGCTGTAAATGTTTTAGTTACACGTGTAATTTGAATTATATATAAAGTAATATTAGTGTGACTTCTGTTGTGTGTTGCAGATTGGATGATAAATAACTTATAGTAGAATTGTAAGATATTACTTTTTTAATAGACTGTATGCTGAATTGGAGTCATCTACCAAATGGTTTCTAAGAAATTATTTATTTTTTTGTGGTTCACTTTTTTTTTGGCAAGAAGATTTGTGATTTGTTTCAAAATGCCGTTTTACACAGGCAAAGTTCTGCATACAACTGTTTCAGAACACTTACACACATACTATTTTATACTTTTTGTTCTTTTGCTGAATGAACCATGTTAAATAACAATTAAAAATCTTAAATATAACACACACAAAACTTTAAAATATAGTTATCTCAACGAAATTGACAATACTATGCTCCGACAAATTTTGCACCACAAGCAACCGTAGTCTACGACATTACTAAGGCAAGATAATAACAAACTAGTGTGCTCCCCACCGCTACTCGACCGATCACTCGTGTTTGTTCGTAATACTTCAGAGTGTGAACTTTGTTATTTTGAAATACACTTCAAACCATTTTGATCGCTGGCGTGCCCAAAAAAATGTGTCACGTGCCATTGGTTGGCCGTAACGGGTATAGGTGTTTGCAATGAGGTGGCATACGCTTTAAAAAAATGCTGTGTGAACTTTGAATAAATCTTATTTTTACCACATTACTTAGAAATTTAACATTTTAATTTGATGCTGATTTCGCCAAATGTACGGAAACTTGAACAACACAAATAACATTTTCAGACAGAAAACTATTTTTATATTCTTGAAAATTAGTGGCATTGTAGGAGGCGTGTCTGAAAACTAATCTCCGTTTTGAAAAAAACTCTCATAAAAAAAAACTTTTTCTTCAAAAATTAATTTATTTTTACATGAAAGATCATGTCACATTTTACATCGTCACCACTATTTTTCAAACATTTGTCTATACCCTCTTCAAAGAAAGATACCTCCAGTGAGGAGAACCACTGCTAAACCGCTCTTTGTGGAAACTCATCCCAAATCCATCTTATTGTGAGCCATCTGTTTTCATAAATTTCCTCATGCACTTTTTTAACCAAACCGTCATTAACAACTGAGCACCGTGCACGCCGTGCTTCGTCATGAACAATGGTGCGACCGTCAATGAACTGTTGAACCTATTACCTCATCATTCCACATCACACTCATTTTATTTTCTATTTAATTATCTATAAAAGGTGAAGTTGAAATTCAACTGGATGAACATTCCTTGCGTTCAGAAAGTTGATTACAAAACGCTCCTCACAGTCGGTGGTATCGGCAATCATCGTAAACCTTTTAAACAAATTCTAACACGTGTAAAAACAATACAATCCAGTTATAAAGGCGTTCTTAGACTGACAATCAAACAGACACGTGTGCGCAAGCGTTGAACTGTGAAACTGTAGCTACGGTAGAACAAAACGGTACTTAGTTTCCGAACACGCCTCGTGATTCAAACACCTCTGCTAAAATAATAGCATTTTTAAAATTTCAAAGTATTTCATAAATAATAAATTTTTTTTTCATTTTAGCTCGTAAAGAAAGAGCTCATTTAACATTAGGGTATAGGAGAAAAATGATAAACGCATAACAAGTAAAAAAAAAAAAATTAACGCGTCAATTACTAATTTGTTAGAAAAACGTGCTGGCGCCATCTGTTGGAGCTAGTTGTAACTACGACAAACATACCACAGAATAAGTTGAAGATTAAAAATAAAATTTAATTATAATGAATTAATGCTTAAAAAACTGTGTGTGTGTGTTTTCCCATCAAGTCTCATCCACTACAAGTTTTAAAATTTTATTTGAACTCGAATGGATGAAAAGAAAGTATTTTATTAACGATTGAAAATTTTTATATAAAAAAAATATATATATAGGGAGAGAGTGATTCATTTTTAGGTGTTGAAAAACAGATCAATTCTGATAGAAAAAAGAGTATAATAAAATGTATCACTCTGTATAGGAGAGCGAAGGTGGAATATAACATTGATGATTGAGTTCTTTTTTATCTGAAAAACTATTCCGATTTCGAGTTTTATTCTTTAACCTCTTAAATGCCGCTGGCGTATATCATCCTAAGCATTATGTGCCCCTGACGGGTATATCCTTTTTTTTCTGAAATACGACTTTTTTCTTTGCGCTTTTATCAGTAAAACCATTCCGAGGGATTTGGAATGCGATAAAATAACCTTGACAGGTGATTGCGAAAGGTTATTCCAAAGAAAAATTTACTTATGTTTGTCGTTTCTTTTCTCCCCAATAAACTGGATTCACTCGCCTATATGAAAAACGGTGGCACTGGTAGCGAATTACGTAACTTTTAATCGACAGTTTAGGGGTTAATTTTTGGTGAAGCTGTAATTACATATTTCCTGAAACTGAAATGGTACAAAAACCACTTTGTATAATACAAATATTTCAAGCGTCAAAAATAGGTAGTGAGAGCCGCCACTAGATGATGCCACCATGAAATGGCTGTCACATTTGATGACTTGTTGTCTTCAAGACTTAGTTGCCAATATACAGTCCAATAGAGAAAAAAATACTTTGAATTAAGACCTTATCTTGTTTTTTTTCCGCTTTACAAATATGTAAACCCAATTTTATGGGAAGGTAAATTATCCCATGGAACATTTTCTTAATTTTCGGACCATTTCGGTAGTCGTCTGCCACACCTTCATTGGATAACAGACTCCCGATAATGTTCTATGCCCTATCGTGTTTATCTTCTTTTCACAGTATTCCAAAAGAATATTCATCCGGCAGTCTTTTCTACTTGATTGTTTCTGTCATTCGTTAAACATTTAATTTCCAAAGATAACCT
>BMAO01000166.1:0-26831 GCA_019973975.1 Trichonephila clavata | reverse complement strand
TAGGTCATTGAAAACTACATTTTATACTTAGAACTTTGCATTGGTTTAAATTTAGAAGTTTTCAGACGGTTTTTGTTTTATGGTGCTCGAAGCATTTACTGTTTTCTGACTTATTACTTCTTTATAACTAAGCTTTAATTCGTATTTATTAGAATGGTATGTTTACACATTTTTTTGTTTATTACTTTTAAGTATTATTTCTAATTAAATTTATTTATAAGTAAGGTATACAGTTAATAAAAGCATCTTTACAACAGAATGGAACAAAATCACAGTTGGGGACAAATTGACATTTTATGATGATGGCGAGGCATTGCGAACGTGCAAAAATAGATAAACGCGACGAAGTATTGCAAATTTTACAGCCCAACTATGAATAAAAATCCATATGCAGAAAATTGTAGAATTTACTATAAAATTCAAAATAAAAACAACATAAGAGAGGAAGACTTGTAATTTATTCTTTTTCTGCTTACAATATATTGTAAAAAAAAATAGAATTGCATAATACAATGCAAGTAAACTACAGTTTTACAATTTCAGCAATGAATCTGAACAATTGTATAATTTGTACAATCGGGGTTGTAAAAGTTAGTTTATAACTTTACTTAACTTTCCATATTCACTTGCATTGCATGATATAGTTATTTAATTTCAACATTCATATTTTTGATTTTAAGGTTATGAGTACCCGAAAAAATAAGAGTAAATGGCTTACGTATACTAGTATTTTATAATTCAGGACTAGTTTTTTTTTAAAAAAAGTGTGATCTTTTCATTCAAAAGTTAGGGCGATTCACTGCAGGACTAAAATCATTTGTGTCTTTAAATGTTAGAGAGTAAAAAGTCAAAGTATGCAGATATATTAGAAGGTTTTAAGCCAATCGGGTAATAGCCTCTCGCGTTTGTCTTGAAATTTTGAATAATGTGGACTTATTTTTAATTATAACATTTATATATCTAAGAAAATATAACACAACAATATTGATAAGGAAAAAATTCGCCTTTTTGGGTGACTTTTTTAATTTAAACGAATGAGAATTTAAAGAGAAATTTATGATGTCTATATATGTTTTTTTTTGAATAAAATCATTTGAGAGGAAAGTCGTCATTGCTGTGTCATAAAAACGCGTAGTAAAATCTTCAATAATTCCAAAATTATCTGTATTTCAGTTGGTATTTGAACACAATACGTGGTCGAGATAGCTTAGTGGTCAAGGTCTCGGACTCGGGGCTAGCGTGTCTAGAGTTCGAACCTAGTACCGCTGAAGACCCGATGCACGTTAAATCTGTTGAAGCTCTATCGTCCTTTGTTGGTGTGGTGTGGAAGTTAGGAGAGGGGGCTGCCAGATCAGGTGTCGTTTATGTTTCTAAACTCTCTTCATGGACAATAACTCTCGTGAAGCCTTACATTGCGACGTTTATATACACTTATTCACATGAATTCAAAAATGTTTCTATATCTTAAGTTTTATTTGAAGTATTATTCAAGTCTGAGAAGGTGTCGGGGATATACAGATGTGTTCATTCTTTTAAAAAATAATAATCAAACGATTCATGGGGAGAAAAAACTATAACGTATTAATATTTTAAAAACAAATGAAAAAACTAATAAGTATTAAGTGCCTAAACATCCCATCCATAAGTCATTAACGTGTTCGCATCCTATGGAAGTTCTATTTTCCTTTCCAAATCTCGACTAGGGCATCGTTTTGAATTCAAAAGTGCATCCAAAGTCCAAAAATAAATAAACAAAATTTAAATAGATTTATATGCATTTTTTTCTTCTTTTTTTCGGGAAATATTTTTCAACAGTTCTTATGGATCTTAAATCCCACAAACAAACTTCAAAATAGACATACAAATATTCAGAAATCTTTGGCAAATGCAATTACAGAGATACTTTTTTTATGCTTTGCTCTTTCAATTTCAACTCTATTGCATTTAAATCGATATGAAACCTGATATTTTTATAAAATGTACCCTTTTTGAAAACAGCTTATATTCTGGATCCTGTGCGACAAAAGGACCAATCAAAACAAAATAATTCTTCCCAATCCAACCTCTACAAATTCAGTGCCCGTAAATAACGACCGAACCTCCATCTCTATAAGGTCTTCCCCTTATCTTGATATTACTTACAGTGCAATAAAAAGATTTGCACTTATAGAGTAAGAAGTAACAAGTGGAATGCCGTGGTCAACTTGAAGTGCTAGGAGTAACTGTTAGGAGCAGAGAATACTCTCTGCGCTATACAATGTTATAAAGATCATTGCCATGGTAACCAGGAGGAGAAGACATTTAGTGATTGTTCTCTCGAGTTCCACTTGAGTTATTGCGATAGTTACTAGTTAAGATTGCCTTTGGAAATGGGTTTACTTAAGAGGAAAGAAATAAAATAAGGGGATCATGAAAAGTTTGAGGGTGTTTTAAATTATTATTTGTTTTTAGGGATTTTGGGACTAATTGATAAATGAATGGAAACACAATTTGAAATTAAAATGTGTGTTATTTAATGGAAGAAAAAATTGAATGTTGTAGTTTTCCTTTCCCCTTTCTTTCTCCCTTTTGCTATCATATGCCTATAGTTTTTAAGCCTATTTTGACCATAATATGGCCATAAACTTTTAAAATAGCAAACAAGATATCAATCATTGGCATGGCCAAGTAATTTTAGCGCGTTTTTCACGTTGTATTTTACAATAATGCAACTAATGAATTTTTTACTAACAGAAAGTAGTACTGTACCACTACTCTAAATGTACTACTATTGAGTTGAAAAGAAATAATGACACAAATCTGTATCAGCATTATAAAAAAGCAAAAAACTAGCGAAATTCAGGAAAATATGTAGGAAAATTCGGGAAAACTGTGGGAAAATTTAAATATGATTCAGCTCATCTAGGGCACAAATGCGACCAAATGCCGAAAACTCGAGGTCAATTGGTTGCTTATTGGCTGAGAAAAAGGTACGACAAAATATGGAACGAAGACGAAATTTGCGTCCTAATAGCGCTTTTGTTCCACTACGTGAAAAACGCCTAAAAAAAGTATTGGCCAAAATTTAATGAGTTGATCAGGACAGCGCAAATGCAGGCCGCAGAGCTTTTGGCGTCGTTGAAACTAAAATGATAGATAGCTTTGTTGATTGCTTCATCATTTTTTACTACTGTATTAATCGTTCAATTTTTGCTAAAGATCTAATCGCATTTTATTTACATTTAAAATTATTTTTGCTTTTGGTTTCTTGTTATTTTTTCGTTGCTTTATTTTGTAAATTGTTTTATTGTTTTTTTTTTTATTATAATTAGCTAATTTAATTTTAAAATTTTTTCGTGATGAGCAGCTATTTTTATATTTAATATGAAAATTGGTTTCTGAAACGGAGGTTGAAATGAATGCGGTTAGCAAATATTTAAGCTGCCCATTTTTTGATAAAGTCTTTACTCTCCCCTACTGTTTGAAAAGGTATTTAAGACTAAGAACAGTTGATCATAAGTATTGTCCTTATGAGTATGATAAAATTATTCTTATAAAATACTTTTAAAAAGCCACCTGATAAATTTACATATTTCTTACTTCTTTTGAAAAAACACCAGAATTTGAATTTAGGTGAAAAAATTTACATTGTATATATAAATTAATGTTATTTTACTAATATTTTTGCGCTTATATTTTTTTCTTCAGACAGAGCAAAAAGGAAGATACTTTAATGAAATTGGCATAATTTCATATGTTTGTCTTTTTCATTTTATTACAACTAGGATAACGGTAGAATAACCTCTATTGTGCAAATTTTACAACTGTACGCACTCATTGCTCAAATTGTAAAACTGTAATTTACATGTATTATGTAGTTCTGTTAATTTGTCTTTGATGTGTTCCCACATAAGAAAAGCATCATTGTCTCCAATGATTAACAGGTACACACACGCACACACAAAATGTCTCAGTCTCTTTGGCGTCAAGTTGGCATCATTTTTGGTGACGAAATTTGGCAACTTGGTGATATGGAAAACTTTCTGGGTGCATTTGAGCTGTTCTGATTGATTTCTAAAATTTATGACAGGCGTATGATAAACGTAATCACGCTTTTGCCACTGAATTCAAACGCACATTAGACTTGTAAAATTTAGACACAATTTCAAGTTTGAAATTCGAGTAAACATGTCAAGTTTAAGGTTTCATACGTGTATTTTTAAATCAAGTAGATTTTGTTTGCCTATATTATTGTTGACAAATAGGTACTTTTTAAAAGAAAGTTTTTAAAAGGAGCAAAATTTGGCAACAGTGAAGCATATGAACTGATGATTGGAAACACGTGACTGTATTTATCATGGGGCTATGATGTCTCATGAATTTGTTAATAATCACTGTTTTTTAAGCAGTTTCGTATAATAACTAAGATAAAGTGCTCTAGTTTTTGCAAAAATTAAATATATCTTATCCTGAAAATCATTTTAAAAATGAATAACATAACAACACATCAGAATTGAAAAATAAAAAATTGGTTTATAAACATTTGGTACAAAACGGGTCCCGTTTATGTTATTTTTTAAAACATTTTACCCATTTTTTCCCACTTAAGAAAAAATATTTTTTTCCCTTCTTCATAATTTTAGCATATTTTTCTCAAAACGAACTAAATAAATCTAAAAACCACAAAAAAATTTCCATATATCCATTTTTTTTAATGAAAAAGGTGTCTCAAGTACTCGGATACCTGAAAATTAAATATGTATTGGCTTAAATATATTAAAATATAGCTCATCATGAAAATTTTAAGCACTGGTTACTTTTCTTTCAATTCCCTTATTATTTACGACATAATACAGGAGTAATTTAATTTGAAATGAATAGAACTACTTAATAGTTCTTAAATGACTTAAATTGTAAGGACACTGAAAAAAATTTCCTCAATACTCTTTGAATATTGCATTACTTTAATCTAAGCTTTCCCTTTCTGAATAATGCATTTAATTCATTGTGTTTTGAAAAAATTTTTAAAGTAATTTAATTAAATAATATTTTATTCATTCACACATTTGTGGAGTTTTTCTGCAGAAAAAAATTTAAAATTTGCTGAAAATATTTTTAATTTTTTTAAATTTTAATCTTGCCTTACAGTTACAAAGATTTATTACCATTTTTTTGGCATCTTTTTATCCTTAGATATATTTTCTATGAAACAAAAAAAATCATTTTAAACTTCTAAATATAATAGAAATGAGCGACTAAATCACTCATCACGAGATTTCTATTATACAGACTTGAAATTTGGCAGGTATGTTTCTTTCGCGTAGTAGAGATCCGTTGCAAACGAGTTTTGTAGAAATCGGCAAACTTTTTTTCGGGTCGTTAAATATAAGAATTCCTGTTTTTGAACTATTAGATTTTCAGACAGGAAATTTCACAAACTTGTTTCTTTTATCGAGTAGAAAACGAGATTTGTGGAGATCTACTCGCAAGAGGGATTGCTGGGGATATGGTAGCGTTGTAGAGATAAAAAAAAGATTCCTGTTTGTGAATTTTTTGACCTACATAGAAATTTAGCAAGAAAAGTTCTTTTGTTGTGTAGAGGTATGTAAAAAACGACTTTTGCGGAAATTTATTTCTAAGGAAAGCTGCAAGGGCAATATAGATAAAGAAAAATATCCCGTTTGTGAACCATTAGTCATACGGAATTAAAATTGTGTATAGGCAAGTTCCTTCTTTTGGTTAGAAGTCTGTTTTGCGAAAATCATCTCACAAGAGGTGGGTTTACTTAGGCTTAAAAAATAAGTAGACTTTATAAAAAAAAAAGAAGAAAATACGCACCAAGAAGAAGTTTTCCGTAGTGCTTGGCTGAATCGGGTTGAAATCATGTTGACTGGGACGTATGGTATTTAGCGACAAACCTCGCTTCCAACTGTGTCCTGACGATTATCGAAGACGTGACTGGAGGCACCCAGGGCCAGCGTGCCGATCCTTGTTTCAGTATTGCACTCCACACAAGTCCTCAACTAGGAGTTATGGTATGAGATGCCATTTCTTTTGACAGCCAGACCCCTTTGGCCGTCATTAGAGACACACTTACAACACAGCGGTACGTCGACGACATTCTGAGAACTGTTTTGCTGCTGTTCCTTTGGCAGTACCCAGGCTTTATTTTTCAGCAAGATAATGCCAGACCATTTGCGGCACGTGTTGCTATGAACTTTCTTACATCATGTAAAGAACTTCCTTGCCAGATCTCTTTCCAATAGAGCATGGCTGGGATACGATGGGAAGGCGACTGCATCTACCAGGGAATGTTGATAACCTATCCCGACAATTGGAGCAAATTTGGCAAGAAATACCGCAAGCACCATCAAAGTGATCTATATCACGTCGTGTGGCAGCTTGCATTCAGGCTAGAGCTGGGTCAACACTTTATTGAGCTCGTTACTTTGTAACTATGTAACTCTGAAATACATCATTCATTTTTTTTGAAATTTTAATCATTTTCGATTCTGTACATAATTTTTCTATCCACCAATTTATGTCTCTATGGGACAACTCGTTCTTGGTACGTCGTCTTTTTTTTCGATCCAGAGTATAAATCTCATTTTAAAAATCCAGATCCTTTTAAAACCAGATTGTGAGGACTATAAGAAGGTTTTTGAATGAAATCGGAGGCTGAATGCTAGTACTTAGGTATCAAGAACTTCTTAAAAATTTTATATAGTCACACATTATCATTAAATACCCGCCGAAGAGGATGCGTATCGGCTATTACTAATAAAAAAATTCTTTACATGCAGTTAACAATAGGGGAAGGCAACTACACACCTGTGGTATTGATTCGATATTCTACAGATTATCAAGGTGAAACTGAGCAACATCCATTTGTTACCAAACAGGTGAAGTGTTCGTCATCTCGTATTAACTTAACATTTCGTCATCCATTATTGCTTTCCTATTCTCCCTGTTCTTTAGAGCTTACTACGTTCCTATTAGCATGATTATCATCGCATTTTGAAACGCAATAAAAAAGACCCTTTCACGAGAATCCATTATTACCTCTCACCTCCGTTAAAATTACATTACTTGCTCCTGTGGCGTCATTTGTTGTACTTCAGATGTTATGGTTTTTCACGAAGCACTTACCATTGGCAAATAACCTCAGAGTATTTTCAATGACCCTCTATTTACACTGATAAGCAAACACCCCAGAGTGCGTTGCGCAACTATTGCATGAACGGTGGCTCTATAATTACAATTATTTTAATGCATTTCTAATTATTTAATGCATTCTTAAGTAGCATTTGCTGTTAGTTTCAGCTCACTCATGCCATTGCTTTGTGATATTGCAATATATTTAACATTAGGAGTATAAAATTAAAGACAAAACTCTTGTCAAAAGAATTATACCAATATTTATATACAAACATATGATGAAAAAGGTTATTGTAATGGTTCATACATATATATCGATTGCTTTTAGTAATGTGTAGCAATCTTTGTTTGTTTGTTAGTCAAAGAGTAAACATATGTTGTTTTTCGTAAAATGTATAGAAAAAATGTGTCAGAAAAAACATTTTAAAATCAAGGCTTGGATTATTGTAAACACTTTTCAGTACTACCTGTATCTATTTGCAGTTACTCGCCCACTTTGCTGGGTATTTCATGATGTTGTATTACTGCTTTTTTTTAAAGCTTTTGCTAACCTAAATCCTATCCTTAAGCTTTCGACTGTATTGAAACGCATTCATATAGTTCTCACTTCTTGATATAAGAATGACAGGACTTGAATGTCTTAAATGGATATATGACGCATCAGTATTGCCTCGAATGGATTTCGCACAGCTCAAATTTTTAATGGAGATCTAATCAGCATAAACAACATGCTTACATAATTTCATTTCTCTAGGACTAATAGCCCAGAAACTGATATTTTTATCTACATTTCCCTCCCAAACCTTACTGGAAGTCGATTCGCACAAAAACCGTTCTTAACGCATCTCTACTCTGCAGCATAATCATGCTTGCCAAATTGCAAATTCTAATAGTTCAAAAAGGAGTTTATTTCTTTTTACAACCTCGTGCCCCTCCACAATTCCCTTGCGTTTAGGTTTCAGTAAAATCACTTCTTAGGACTATAGATTCAAAAATATAAACATTTGCCAAGTACTAAATATGTTGTCTAATGGTTCAAAAACGGTTTTTTTTTAAAATTATAACACGCCCGTAATCTCCTGAAACCCTCCTGGTTGTCGATTTTCACAAAACCCATTCTTAGTGGATCTCGACTCATTAAAAGAAACATGCTTACCAAATTTCAAGCGTGCAGTTCGAACAGTTCTATAGATCTAGTGAGGAGTTAGCGAGTCGGCTGTTTACTCCTATACGCGTATATAGACTGAAAAAAAACCATAAGTTTTGTTTCATTACCTTTTTTAAAAAAATTATAAGATATTACATAGATAATATTTCAATAAATAATAAGAAATCTTTAGTCGAATATTTATTAAAAACAATGAAAACAGAACATTAACTTTGTGAGCGCGACCTATTTGGCACCGCTCCTTCACCATCTTGCCTACCTAAGGGTGCGGGGTGGAAACAAAGCATCACCAACAACTTCCATAATAACTATTATTTTATTACTCTTCAAACACACTTAAACAATCACAAGTGAAACTACAAATGGAGACCCTTGGAGTGATATATAAGGCGAGCAATCTATTCTCAATGAATAACTCTAAGTAAACACGACTAAGTGAACTAGACAATGTGAACAAATGCTAGTGATCCGATTACTAAATCTAATTCTATATATCTTAGATCCCTTAATCTAATAATTTAATATCTTAGCAACTCCTTCCTTAACTCGCGCTATGTTTGTGAAATACTCTATGAAATATTCTAATATTCTCACCTACGTATCACCGCAACAGCTCTCCTGCTCATTCTATCTTACATCTATAAAACCTAGACTTCATATAGTCAAACTAATTTAAATATCAGGTTTTCTTCTTGAGAGGCTGTGAATTAACACGAATGCTGGCCTCAAAGATTCCCCAAGAGGATTAGTGAAATAATGACGAGTATAGATCCGTCACAACTTTTCTTTACGATCGTGAATTTTCAAGTATGAAAACTGTGTAAAGAAGTACCAAAAATGACATTAAATGTAAAAAGATAGTGACCATATATGATCTAATAACCACACAACTTCAGATTTCTAAAAAGTATAAATTAATTCAATTCCCCTGATTCCGAGGGGATATATTTGTATATAATATTATCTAAATTCCTTAACAATATTGTCTACGATCTGTCCATAGTCCATAACAATATTGTCTGCGATAGTCTTTCTCAAACCGCTTTTCATATCAATACTGTTTTTGAATTCCATTTATTGTAATGGAGATCTGTTGTGTGTATTACTGGTTATACGAGTAACAGATTCTGAGAAATTATAACAATAATAATAGGCACTTTATTAGAAATATGAGTAAAAAACTTCATTGTAGGAACGTGAAATAAAATGCATCTATAATTTCAAAGTAACTGCTATTGAATATTGTGATTTGCTTAATGTGCAAGGTTAGCATGGATGATTCTTTATTTTGAAAAAGCTATACTCTCGAAAATATTAGACACGTCCCCACATGAAAGATATATAGTCGACTCTTGATAATTCAAAGTTCTAGGGACTAATGAAAAACTTCAAATTATCAAGAGGGTAGAAAAAAACTCCCAAAATACACAAAGAGCAATTTTTGCTAACACATTTAAATTTGAAACTATGTGATAAAACAATAATTACACATATACATAAAATTATTTTATAGTATTTTTAAAAAGTACATATTATACATCATAAATATTATACAGAAGTTAAAAGTCCTGTATTAGAGAATACATTACAAGGGCTTAGGTCTCCCGCCCTAAGCCCTTGTCTTTCATCAGGGTGCGAAGTAAATTAAAATCAAAATCAAATCGTATCTTGTACAATATCTGAGCTTGTCATACATTTTGTGAATTTTTTTTTGAAATTAAACGATTACGAATATAGAAATTTGTATACAGTACGTGATCGTCTACCTGTGTTTCATGTTTCGCAGAAAAAAATCATTGCATGATGATCATATTCTTTCAGACATCGCAATTAGAAAATGTTCGTTGCCGCTGTGTTGCTTTACAGAGCTAAGTAAATTTGAATCAAATCAAATCTGCTTTGTTCATAACGCCAAAGCTCATTCATGAAGTTGTTCGTGAGAATAACTCAATAAAAAGAAGTGAAATGTATTTGAGTGAACATAAATAATATTTAATACATGTTACATTTTTCTTTTGTTACAGAACATGCCGCCATTTAGAAGATGGCAAAACTGAGATAAGCAGTATTTGAAAAGACAACAACTCAAGAAAAGATGAAACTTTTGACAGTGAAAAGAATTAAGATAGTCCATCTTATCTGTTCTATATCTATATGCCTGTTGCGAGGTAACACAAAATTTTCCTTCGTATCCTTGACATTGTATGTGCATTTGTGTGTATGTGTATGTGTATGTGTGTGTATGAATGTGTGTATGTGTATGTCTATGTCTATGTGTGTGTATGTGTACGTGTGTGTGTATGTGAACCACATTTTAATATGGAAATAGTTTAGCATTTTAAAGTTTCTATTTTAAGAAATTCATTTTGAACATGGTTGCAATCGGTACTAAATTAAGTAGCATTTTCTCTTTCACATTTTTATTGAAGAATATGCGAAAAATTAAGTATCATACAGTGCCGGATTGGTCCTTAGGTGGAGTAGGGGATTTCCTACGAGCTCTACGCGTTTTAGGGCCCCAATACATTGGGAAAAAGAAATATTTAGCTATTTTTATTGCAAGAGTTAGTTTTTTTATTACAGATCCTAAAAAATATTTATTGTTTAGTTACGTATTTTTTTTATTTACTGATAATTTGTTATTTTATTTGTGCAATGAAATATATTCCGAAACGGTTTGTGTAATAAAATTATTAGGCTACAGGACCCCGAGAATTCGACTGCCTTGGGTCCTCCATGTCGTTTAATCCAACACTGGTATCATATACAACAAGACACGGGTGCAAAGGACAAGTAACTACTGACTGGAATCTATGCTATCTAATACCTAAAACAATTCACCCATTTCTTCTTTTCAGCTCTTCTGTATTAGACAGAGAAAGTTCGAGAACTCTCCATGATGTGTCTTAAATTAATACGATGGCATTCAGGGACAGGACAAGTATAGTTATTAAAAAATATGCGGGTTTCAAGAAACTTTTAATATAATGTCCAACTACTTAGAGCAAATGAGTGGATAAAGAAAATAAAACTCTCCTTGCGCTTCCACTATCTATCTAACTTTCAGTTATGCTGCGTGGCCACGGTAACCTAGGTGGTCATAGTCACAAACTCATGACTAGCATTATTGAGTTCTTATGCCACTTAACACTATAATGTCCGGGATTTCGATTACCCTTAAACGTCCATCGGTATCGTTTCGACACCGTGATATAAAATCTATAAAATAATTGTAATAACTAAAAAATTGCAGGACTGCTGTTCAGTAGGGCTTAGTTTTTTTAATATTATTTCATGTAATTAACATACTTTTTTATGACCCTTTATATCAAAAAGAACTGACGTTGGTATTATGTTTCGCGAAGCTTGTTGGATCAATGCTTTGTCGCAAAACATTTCGAGTTGCAAATCTGCCAGGAACATTACTATATATTATCAGTACTCCCAAGTATAGCAGCCATCCGGAATTACTCAGACAGCTGGCACTTGAAGTCATAAATGACATACCCGATCAAGCCTTGATTGTTTATACAGATGGTAGTCGTTTGGATACGGGTAGAGCAGGGAGTGGTATATTTAGTAACACTCCCGGGAGTGATGTTAAAATGAGTATCAGGAATTCTGATCACTGTTCCGTCTTCAGATCGGAATTCATAGCTATCAGTGGTGCAATCGATCATGCCCTCAACTCTAATAAATACAATATCCGGATCCTGACAGACAGCAGAAGCTCCATCCAATATCTGAAGAATTGGCCTAAGATCATGGACAGTACTGGGGTCTAGTTATTATATCCAAATTGGCTTGGCTTTATCAGAGGAAACAAGTGTGTCTTTAAGGGATACCATCGCATGTGGGTGTGCCTGGAAACGAGGCAGCTGATGAGCTGGCTGGTAGGAGTTGAGATTTCCCTAACCCCTGTTCCTTGGACCTTTCTGAAATGCATTCCCTCCACAAAGCTAAAATGAATCTGACTTGGCGAAAGTCTCCTGCTCACCGCTGGTACGCAGCTAAGAGTCCTGGTCTATCGTTACAGTGCAGGGGATTCAGAGCTCTTCAAACAGCCTTGGGGCACTTTAGAAGGGGTCACCTGCGTGGTATGACCTTTAATCAGGACGTAAAGTCTTTCTTTCTCTGCCCTGCTCTCTCCCTGCTTCTCCTTCTCATCTTCTGGACTGCTGGAACATTTCCCTGGGACAGCTGTTTGGAGATCAAGACCTGCTTGGTGAGATTCTTATGCGGAAAGGTCAAATGGACTTGGTGTAGGCTTTCCTGCTCCAAGGGGATTTGAAACAACTACAACAACATTACTATTAAACGGTATCAATTTTGTGCTATATCACTAGCGATATATATATCTATATCACGATTTACTGTAATATTATCAATTTCATCTGCACTTTTATCAGATTCTTTGAAGCCACTTTTATTTAATCTTATGTCTTAATAGGAAACTAAATTAGTGCAAGACAGTTCACCACCATTCGAATCATTCTCAGAAATTTATCAAAATTTTTCCAAGATAAAAAAAAATTCCTTTATATTATAAGTGTAAGTATGTTAAGATGTATACGTCTTTCTCTGAAGTGCGATCTTTTCTGCACACTGCTATCCATATAATTATTCTGAAGGCTTTGAAATGCAATAAAAGGACATTGACAGTGTTTACGAAGGATTTACTTATGTCAGAGGATTTCCTTATTTATTCCTGTTCTCTTCCCCTCCCTCCCATACAGCATATACGTGCGCCTATGTGGAAAACGGAGGCATTGGGAGCGAATCGCGTAACTTTTAATAGGCAGTTAAGAGATTAATTATAAACAGCACAAATTATCAAGATAAGTTTGTATATAATTTTATATATGACAAGCCCATGGCGTCAATGATAATTATTAAACTTGTTCTTAACTTAGTATTGTTGAAACAATTATTAAATGTATTGTGGTGTATTGATACATTGTTAAGTGTGAAGATCGCCATTGCTCAATAGCTCTTTATGGAAACTCATCCTAAAACAATCTTATTGTGAACCGTCTTTTTTACGGTATTTTTTCGTTCATTTTTACAACCAAACCATCATGGACAACAGAAGGTTGTCCTCCAACTCCGTTCATCGTCACGAACATTTTTGAACACTCACTGGCACGTGTAAGAACAGCACAATCCGACTGTAATGACGTCATGGTACTGACAACCAACCAGAGACACGCGTGAACAAAAGTTGAATTCCGATACTACCACTGCAGTTATGGTAGAGCGAAACGATACTTAGTTTCCGGATACGCCTCGTATGCAATGCTGTTTATTTTGCTTTAAATCAAAGTAAATTAAAAATAAACGAAATAATTATTCATTTTCAACGCTTATTAACTTTCAGTTAATTTCATTTCATTTATGCATTGCGAAGGTTGGGTTTCCCCAACCACATCAGTGTACGAGAGTTAGAAGGAAGATTAGCCATAGTGAAATCAAACACAATTTTTTACAAGTCTCAACAACCTAACAAACTTGAACAACCCAAGATTAGGAAATGCACCATAACTAATTGAGGGAGCAAGAGCGAGGAAGACGATACAAGCAAATTTAGTTAAAAATTTAACAACTTACTTTAAGCCAACGAATCCAATTCAATTACCTAATTGACAAATCGTCAATCATAAATATTAATCAGATAATCAACTGAACACTTTCTTCTATAGATTTCTATTACCTTATGTTAATCCTCACATCTATCATCTAGCTTCTAACCTATTACTCTCTTCGAACCCAAAAGCTTCAACACATGGCATAATTTAGTTAGATCCCGTCTTCTTCTTCGGTAGGAAGTTCTCGATTGAATAATATTTAAGGAAAGCTTTTCCTCAAGAAGATTAATAGGAGGTACGCGGATAGACCCATGACAGCATAATTCAAAAATTACACTTTTAAAATGCTTTCAAATATTTTATACGTTAAATAAATACTTATCTAGGGGTAAAAGATAAAATATTATGTTGTTTATAAAATAAAATTTGGGGAATTATTTTGTGAACATGAATTGTACACATTGCATTGTGTACAATTGTGTATTGTGTTTGAGGTAAAATCTGTTTATTTTTGAAAGATAACATTGCCTAAGATAACTCTTTGAAATTGCCTGTATGACTCTACGAATATAGTTCTTTTTATCTTTATCTTGATACTTAACTTTTCAAGTAATATTTTTAATAGATTCTGAACTTTTTATTTTAAACTTTCATCCATCTTTTTGACAAATTAAAATGTAATTATGCTGTAATGTGCGAACTTAAATACATAGCCATTTTAGGGAATTTTTTAAGATCTATTATTTAGATTTTAAAAGTTGTTGCATATTGCACGAGAGAAAGAATTCCTTTTAATTCATTTTAGAGAACTAGAACATAAATATAGATATGTTTCATACTCAAGGATTCACTATTCATTAATAAGTCAACTTTATGTAAATACCAATGAAATAACAGTACTTGAAATGGTGAATTGAATTAAAATTATTTTCTGATTTTTTATCACACTTTTATTCTTAACAAGTTTATGTGTTATGAAACTTTTTCTGCATCAGTATATTTAGCCTCTTTTTTCTTATAAATTTTTGGCAATGACTTCAAAAATATGTAACAAAAAAATAATAAAAGTTTTAAAAAAAGAATTCAGGGATTTACAGTCAGCTCCATCTGTATTGTAGTATTAAGATGGACTTATTATGTGTGAAAAAGCGCTAAGATAATTTAAATTTTTTTCGATTAATCCTTTCAGATTATAGAAAATACGTCTAGAAAAACTTCGTAGGTACAAAAAAATGTTATGCAACTCGCACTAAACTTGTCAAAAAAAAATTTTTTTTTACGTGCGGTTACATGAAAAAAAAATACTTAGTCTTTTCAAGCAGTATTACTATTAATTTCGTAAAGTTCTATTGTAAGAAAAAGTAATTTTTTAAGCGTTCTTTCATTGAATTTTCCTGTAAAATAAAGAGAAAAATAATTATCTCTCCGACTGTTGACATTTAGATAAAAATTAATCTTTTAATTGCTGAAGTAAAAAAAAAAACTTTAAGAGGATTAGAGATAGAGTTAAAAAAATGTTGAGATGCATTCGCAAACAGTTATTTTAATTATCAATATGAAGTGACATTAAAATGATAAAACTGTTTACAAGAACATAACTTTTTTTTCTTAATCATTCTCTCTCTCTCTCTCTAACAAAAATATATTACTCTTTCATTAATTACTCGTTTGCAATTTTTTCAATTTGCAAGAATACTTTTAGGATTTAGATCCATAAACTTGTGTCAGCTATTCAAAGATAAAGTTAACTCAAATTATTCGAAAATAAAACGTACATATTTTATATCCTTTCAACTTAGTTTTCTGCGAGAATGATTTAGCTATGGTAAACTGAATAGATATGCAAAGCCGTGTTATTTCAAAGATCAACCAATTCTTGCAGAAGCTTTCATCATTAGAATTTGCAAAGAATCTCTCTGTGAGATATACAAAAGACATGAGCTATATTCAATATAATTATAAGATCAAAATTAACAACAAATAAGTATAATTCAGTTAATAAAAATCAGTCAAAAAATCATATAAACAATTTTAGCCTATACAAACTATTGTTTTTATATCTTTTTATTAAAAACTCTCAGATAAAAAAAACTTCACAGTTATAACTTTTATGTTCGTTTTTATTCACAACGCTATAAAAAAAACTTAGAGCTAATATATCTGAAAAAGAAAAAAAGCGACTTACCTTCCTTAAAGATGAGGAGGCTGTTTTACTATTGGCC
The DNA here is from genome assembly GCA_019973975.1 of Trichonephila clavata. NCBI lineage: Eukaryota > Metazoa > Arthropoda > Arachnida > Araneae > Nephilidae > Trichonephila > Trichonephila clavata. Next base: position 10,719 of record BMAO01000166.1, on the reverse strand, counting down.
AAATGTTTTGATAGTATTTTAATAATTGCTTTGAATATGTGTAATAAAAATTGGCATGTATTTTTAATGAAAGTGTTATTTATCTCTCTATGCATAAAAAAGTTTTTCGTGACGCTGTAATAAATTTATAACGTACTATCACAGTTGTCAGCGTTCAAGATAACTCGCCAAGCTGGCAATCCCTATTTCGCATGTGCCAAGCTCGTCGATATGTGCTTCGCTCCATAAAATGTCGCCCATATGGCTGCGATAGAACATTATTGCTTGTTCTCGAAGGAAAATATCGCAATGATTGCCGGAATTGTAATCGTTGCGTGAGAAGAAAAGTGTTGTCTCATACGAAAACTAATTGACAATCAACGGAACTAAATACTCAATGTTCCAGTAATCTGCAAGTGCAGCTGGTTAATCAGAATCTGAGGACTTTATTAATAAAGTGTTGAATGATGAAGCTTTAGTCAAAATTTGACTAAAAAGAAGCGCCAAGAACAAATTTCGTGGGGGAAAAAAGAATAAATAAATAGAACTGCATAATACATGTGAAATACAGTTTTACAATTTGAGCAATGAGCGCATTAACAGTTGTTGTATAATTTGTCTAATGGAAGATGGTTCGCCGTTAGGTTTTTTGGTACCCTCGGCGGGACTGTAGTTGGTTGTAAATATGGCTAATATTGAAGCTCTTAAGAAATCAAGCAAAAAATGAAAGAGCCCCTTTTACAAAAGCTTATCATAGAGTTGAAGAACTGATAGCCCTAGAAGATGTTGATATTTTCGGACTGGAAGCAGAGCTGAATGTTTTCAAAGGGAAAGTTGATCGTTTAGAAAACACCGATTCGAATATCTTAGAACTTCTTCCCGAGAAAGACTATGATGCAGAATTTGAAATTGTAGAAGATTTCTGGGATAAAGCTATACGAATTCAAACGAAAGCAAGGAGAATAATCAACGGTCAACAAAATGTGAGTAGTGTTTTAGATTCAACTAATAATGTCTCTGTTGCAATGAATTCAGTTCGAAATGTTGTCATTGATAAAAATAAGTTTAAATTACCTAAAGTAGAATTACAAAAATTCGATGGTGATATTGAGGAATGGCTTTATTTTAGGAGCCAATTTGAAAAAATACATGTTGATTCCAGTATTGAAGATTCAGATAAATTTCAATATTTATTACAATCTACCGTTGAAGGGTCTCGTGCTAGAAAAGTGATAGATAGTTTTCCACATACTGGCGATAACTATCCAAAAGCAATTGACTGTTTGAAAATTCATTTTGGTCGCCATGATTTACAAGTAGAAGTGTTGCATTTTTTGTGTGGAATAAAACGTTTTATTTTTAAAATGGCTGGATATTTTATCGTTCTAAGAATCTGGAATTATTTTTAATGTTATGATTTTTTAAAAGTTATTTTGCCTTATTGAACTGCAGAACCAGATACGCTGTTAGTGTATATATATAATAGAGTTATTTATTTGCAAAAGGGGGATAACGTAATATATGATAATAATATATTTTATGCATTTCATGTTATTATTATATACTTTATATTATAGTATATTGATATTCATTATTGATTGATATTGGTTTTTTTTCTCTATTCCTATATTGTTCATTTGAAATATATTTCAAAATAGTTTTTTACAATTACTTTCCTGACAATTTTTTGACGCCAGGCCGCCATCTTGAATTCCACGTAACTCGACAACAACCGCTGATTGGCGCGATTAAGGAATCGCGCAAAACATTATTTGGCACGTAGCACTCCTATATCAAATTTAGTCCCTTTGTGGAATAACGCATTCTGATAATTAGGCCGGCGAAATTATGTTTTTTCTAATATTAAAGAAATAGTCCTTTTCTCATACTTTTCGACATACATAAAATCACACCCTTACATTTAAACTTTAATCTACGATTATGAAAATGCAAGCTAGATTTTTTTATGAAAGAAAACATTGCCGCGATGACCTAGGTGACCTGTTTGCTCTTTATTATCCAGAAGAAAGAGTGAAAACCAGCATTGTACTTCAATTAGGGCAATTGTTAATAATAAGCTTCTAAGAATTATAGTGATATATTAAATATGAATCAGATCCTACAAAAATGAGCACTTAACAAGCGACGAGATAACTTGAAGTATGAGTAAACAAATAAATTATCAACTGACAATTATAAATTATCTGACTATAAATTAATAGAGACTACATTATTTACATATTATTGATGAGAAAAACGCATTCTTAATTTTTTCACATAGGATTGTTCTGCTCGTAAAAGAGCTTAAAAACATGTAAAATAAATATTAAAGTTTAAGAGGGAAATTTAAATATTTATATTATTACGTTTGGATATTTGTATGGCATAAATTTCAAGATATGTTGCTTGAAGTTCAGGAATATTTTTTTGTACATATTTATTTTGAAGTTAATATCTAGTTTGTAAAACTTTATATATATATATATATATATGTCTGTGTGTGTGTAATCACTTTTTAAAAACAATATTTCATATTATTTCATACATCTTTTAAAAAAATGAACTCTTATTTTGATTATCTGATGCATTTAGAATTCACACTTTGAAAAGAAATAACAAAACCTAATTTCTACATATTTGAAATCAACAAAATATATTACAAATAAATTACAGCACCAGACAAAAGCCTTTGCATCTGAATTAGATTTAATATTAACAGAATTGCAATCTCGCTTTTAGCTTGTGTCGTCTCTCGTTTAAATATCAAAAGTTTGTCGGGAAAAAAATGAATTCCGTGTTAGTTTTTTACTACTTATTTATATAAAATTTAAAGAATATGCACGAATTTATATATATATATATATATATATTCTCAAAGCAGAAATGCAGCAGGTTGTCTTTGTGTCCTTCTATTAATTTTTACGAAGAAATACTTTGATGGATTGTTTGATTTGAGAACCTCTTTCTGTATATGAATCCGTGACTTATGAAAGTTTCTATTGTTTCTATTTAAATTTCAGTGAATAGAATTTGAAAAGGAAGATAGCGCGGTAAGATGTTGTTACTGTTAGCTTAAAAGTCAGTGTTTCTCAAACTTTCAACATTTATGACCCAGTTTTCAATCATAATTTTACTTGCGCCCCCCTCCATACAATAACAATGTATTGAAATCAATAATGTACTTTGACGTTAAGGCTACAAGAAGATTTTAATTATAAACCGTACAAATTATCAAGATAGTATTAACTATCACTATATATGTATATAGTAGCTGGCAATTATTAAACCTGTTCTTAACTTAGTATTGATAAATTAATTATCAAATACATTGATCAATATACTGATACATTTAGAAGTATATTATATCGCTGAAAATGTGTATTTTATTTTTTATTATGTCAGAATGTATTTTGTTTTGCTTCTTTCAATAAATTAATAATTTTTTTAAATAATTTTTTATTTTCGATATGCTTGCGCCCTCCACAGTTTGAGAAACGCTGGCTTATAAGTTGTATCTGTGATTATCAAATTATTTTGACATAAGATTAGAAGCCGTGTACTCAGCGTCCAGAGTAGATAAACAGTGCGTCTGCATTTCTTCATATGTGCATGATAAAAATTATAAAATTTATAATTATCATTAAGAGGGATAATTCTCTCACAATGATTACTTGCAACCTTATTTATTTAAAATTATCTGGAATAAAAGTTGTATTGAGTTTTAGATATGTCTCTTCCTTCAGTTGTCTCACACAATAACTTTTAATCAACAGAAGAGAGATGACAAAATCATTAAAATCGTAATATAAAAATAAAGAAAATCCTCTTTTTATCACTAATTGGTTCATACATAAAAAAAATTGTTAAGTTAAAATTATTTTTTTTCTCAGAAAATTTTTTGTTTATACCTTTTGAATGAAATATGGGCAAAGGACGCTTAATTTTTTTTTGTCTTTAAAATATATTAAAGATATATTTGTCGGGAAAAAAATGTAGACTTGGTTTCATTAATACGAAATGTTATGGAGTTTCCTGAGCGAAATGACTCTCATACGTTATTTAAGTTTTTTTTTTATTTCATTTGTTCTGAACTTGGCATTTATAAGAGGCTTTTACGTTAGTAGGAATGTTGAGAAACAAGTACAATACTATCGGATTCGTAAATATTTGTAAATAGGTTTAAACGTTTTCAGTTTATATGTTTGGCCAAATTAATTACAGTTAGTAAAAAAATATTGCCAGTGGTATATATTGCGCAGCAAATAAATGTAATCATTACTAGACAAAATCAGTCGAATATTGAATTCAGTAATTCATACAGCAGTTGCTGTTGTAGATCATTGCAAATGAAACAGCCTCAACAACATTTCCTAGCTGAAGATATCTGTATCTTCCTATTTGTCTAGTACAGGGATACTCACACAGCCCTTTTTAGCGCGTTTTTCACGTAGTGGAACAAAAGCGCTATTAGGACGCAAATTTCGTCTTAGTCTTCGTTCCATATTTTGTCATACCTTTTTCTCAGCCAATAAGCAACCAATTGACCTCGGGTTTTCGGAATTTGGTCGCATTTGCGCCCTAGATGAGCCGAATCATATTTAAATTTAATAATTTTTAATTTTTTAAAATTGTTTTAATTTTTTTTTAGAACAGTACTACTTTTTGTTAGTAAAAAGTTCATTAGTTGCATTATTGTAAAATACAACATGTGAAAAACGCGCTAAAATTACTTGGCCATGGCAATGATTGATATCTTTTTTTTCTCCTGCTCCGCATACATATGTTAGATATTTCACGTGGATCGCAACATAAGGATAAACGGGGGGTGGGGGCGCTTTAAGACTAAGAAAACATTGGAGATTTAAAATATGGAAAATTGAGCAAAATATCACGAATCCTATTTTGCTTTTTTAATTATTATTTTTTGTCACTAACACTAAATTAAAAGAATTTAAGAAATACTCCTTCACAAATTTTCATTAGTAAACGGTTTCATATGATTACCAATAATATAACAAACTTCTTAGAATGTCTTTCTTACTACTGTTACATTACCACTGACAAAACACTTTGTTGCTGTTGCAAAGAATATTCAATAAAGCCTATTTATATATCACCTCTTGAAAAAGGAAAAGTGTCATTTAACACTTAAAATATTATTATTTAAATATTTTAAAGAGAAGTTTTAAATTATATGCCCAAAATTTGGATATTGGAGACGACTTCATTTTTTAGAAGCATAATGACGCCAAGCGCACTGCTCTCAATGTATCGCTGGTGTCTTTATAACTGTTCCAAAACTCTGAAAACACCTCCTCAATCAATTTTTTTAGACGAGAGAATTTGCTTTAAAAAAATAAAAACATGACATATAAACACATAATGGGAAGTAAAAACAATAATCCCAGAAACCTGGAGGAAAATCGATGCAGAAATTACAAAAAACTGATGAAATCTATACCAAGACGTTTAAAAGTTGTTGTGGACACTAAAAGATTAAGAAAGAAATACAATATTTAAACTTAGGTTGAGATTTTCGTTAAGTGTTTGAAGACATTTTTGGCGTTAATTTTTCAGTAGCTTTTTGATTATTAATTTTCAAGAAAATAACAGTTATACTATTTTTAAAAAAATAATTATGTCAATCCATTAAGAACAAATTGTAGATATCATTAAAAGATTACAATCCCAATATATTAATTTTTATTAGTCGAAAACATTAAATTTTATAGGAAATTGCAAGTGTACGAACACTTTTGTGGTCCACTGTATATATATACAACTAATTCAAATTTTCAATCGTTAATAAAATATCTTCTATTCATCCATTCAAGTTTGAATACATTTTCTTAAACTTGTAGGGGATGCACTTGATGTTAATACAGTTTTTTAAAGTATTAATTTATTATTTTAATTAAAAAATTAATACATAGTAACAAATTAAAATAACCGTTCAACAGCATTTATAGAGAGGAAAATCGCTTTCTATTTTGTCACTTAAAAGAGCGATTCTGTGTCAGATGTATTTACATATTTATATTAATTGTTACTATTTCATAAAAAGTAACTAGAATAAAACTTTTCTTTGTTAACTAAGCAGGAATTGACTTAAATTTTTTTTATATATTGCTTGTTAAAAATTACTTTTGATTACAACTTAAATTTTATGGAACAATAACTTTTAATTTTCCTCATGGAAATTGTAATGAGAAAGTAAAGCAATTTGTCTGCTAGGAACCTCATAATATAACACCATGGTTGATCACTTTCATAAAAGGGAATAGCAGTATTCCTGAGTACTGACCACGATAAAGGATGCTTAATTTCGGTGATTGGACGAGAACCGGCCCTTTCAGCTAGCACAAAAAGATTCGCCAGAACGCTTGCAATGGAATGTACGGAACCTAAACCTTCAAAAGACATACATCGAGATCAAAGGTTTACGAATAAATCTCAGATTTAAAATATTACATTAATGCATTAGGGTTGTAATTATTGTTTAGAATAAAATAGTAGGTGGCAAATACCACCTAAATTTAGATTTGTTTTTTAAGTTTATAAACCTGTAATTATTATACCTGTAACGTTCAGCAGTGATATTTTAAGTTTAAAAAAATACGCTGAAGCAAACATAAATTCCTAAAGAACCTTATATGTAAAATGGGTTTAAGAATTTGAATATAAAAAGAACAGAATAGTAACTTAAATTCATCCCTTTTGATCCTGATGCTTTCTGTAAGAATAAAAGTAACATTCTCCTGGATTTCGTCTTACATCGCTTAATTTTATTTCCAACACATCTATCTGAAGCGTAGCTTAAGAGAAATTCAATAACACCTAAATTTCAATTTTCAAACAAAAGAAAAGGGGTTTTAAAAGAGGGTATTCTAAAGAAGTGACATAATGAATGAATTTTATTTGCGGAAATTCTATACCTTATAAATTATTCCCATGGATTGTACTTTAAGCTTTTACTCTTCCTTGTTTTTATCAATAATTTCCTTTTCTCTATTGAGATTTATTCTCTACGCTTTTAATTACTAGGAAATAAAGACAACACATTAAAGGTGTCTTCAAAAAGAGCATAATATAAACCCTGATTTCCTAATTTCGGCTCAAACCTGAATTTCATTAGAAATACACAACATAAAACGATCTCCAAGGAGCGCATTTACCTGTTTATTAAATTTTGTAATTAATTTTATTAAAATATGTGTACAATTCACGCAAATATTTAAATCGAATGTGAGCATTACTTCTATTAAACGTCCCTTACAAATTCATTTCACAGTCGTGTTATTGTTGGTATATATATATATATATATATATATTCTACCTTTTATTTACTAAAAATGTATTTTATTGAAAAGAGGCTGTAAATTAAAAAAAATTGGAAGTTATAAGAATCCAGTTAGATGATAATTTATCAAGAACAAACAGTACCAAACAGAGAGTTGAAGTAATACCGTTGAGTTTGAAGCAGCGTTTCTCAAACTGGGGGGCGCGCCTCCCTAAGGGGGCATGATAACTTTAGAAGGAGGAGGACACGAGCATGTTGAAAAGTAGTAAACAAAGTATTTTAAAATGTTTATTTATTTGTTGAAAGTAAACATAGAGAATACATTTTGACTTAATAAAAAATAAAATACACATTCACTGATATAAATTCATCGGTACTGCCCGCAGTGTATTTCACAATTAATTATGAAATGTATTGCGAATACATATAGAACAAGTTTAATAATTACTAGTGCGTCATGGGGTTGTCACATATATAAAATTGTACACAAAAATTAGCACTTATTTTGATAATTTGTACGGTTTATAATTAAGTTCTTAATTGCAGATAAAAAGTTATTCGATTTGCTCCCCAATGCCGCCACTTTTCACGAAGGCACGCGCATGTGATGAATTGGGGAGGGCAGGAATAAATAAGCAAATACTCTGAAATAAGTAAATCCTTTGCAAACACTATCAAGGTCCTTTTTTGCATTCCAAAGCCTTAGAAATAATTTTATGGATAGCAGTGCACATGAAAGATCATACTTCGGGAAGACGTATATATACGTCTGGGACAATTACCGCTTTGGACTAGCGAGACGTTTATTTACGCCGGAGGTACTTAAGAGGTTAAAGTCGTATTGTAGCTTTAGCGCGTCAAAAATAGTATTATTGAATTCAATACATTGTTATTGTTAGGAAGGGGAGCGTGATGAAAATTATGATTTAATATTGGGTCGCAAATATTCAAAGTTTGAGAAGCACTGGTTTAAAGGGCATGTACTAATTTTCTAGAAAAATATGTTCGATTTTTTAACTATACAGTTCTTATTTATAAGAGATAAATACATTATTTACCTAAATAATTCAACAAATTGCTAAGTGTAATATTAGTTGGTAACAATCGCTAATTTATCTTGATTTAGGATAACGGCTTATATTGGGAGCCATAATATTGAAAAATCGTATAAATAAAAATATTATTTTGATATTTAGTGTTAGTTTAATATGAATATACATATAAAATTGTCTTAGGAATATTATTACAAGAAAAAATATATAAATGAAATTTTTTGTTAAAAATGAAGAAAGAATTATATATTTTTCAAAACATTCTTAGTTTATAAAAAATATTTCTTAATGTAAACAACTAATTGCGACAACTTAAAAAAAAAAATGGAGATCTGGAGTTTTTTTTGTTATTTTTAGATTTATTTAGTACATTTTAAGACTAATATGCTAAAATTAAGAAGAGAAAAAGAAATTATCTTTAAAATAGGGGAAAAATGAGTAAAAACTGACAAAAATAACATAAATGTGGTCCATTCTGTACCAAAAGTTTAGGAACCAATTTTCAATTTTTCAATTCTGATGTGTTGCTATGTTATTCAATTTTAAAATGACCTCCAGGATAAAAGATATTTCCATTTCTACAAAAACTAGAGCACTTTACCTTTTATATGAAATTTGCGTAAGAAAAACAGTGATTATATTCACATAAGGGGCTGTAAATTTTGTAATAAAACAGTGATTGATAAATCTGAATGTTAAAGCACTTCTACTCTTACACAGAACACAAAATATTTCAGTTAAGTATTTTAAAAACTTTTTTAACAATCGCGCTGGCCCCGTTTGAGTATTTTCGAAAAAACACATTTCGAGTAAAGCACGTTTTAAAGTTTGACATCTGCTTAAAGTAATGGGTATCTGCTTTTACTAGAACACTTGTAGCTTTTGTTCTAGTGAACGGTAAATAATAAACTTGTATTTTTAAATAGCTAATAAAATGTCCTATAAAATAAAATCATAAAAATTATCTGTCAATTTTCGGCAAAATTCACAATTTTAGGGTATATAGTCGGATACCTTAATAATAATCTCTTTTTCCTATACATATACAAGACTTCTATACCGGGGTTAAAAGAAAAAATTTTGGAAAATTCCCATTTTTTTCAGAATTATTTTCAATTAAAACTGTAACTGGTGTTTTTTGTTAAAATTTCTCTATTCTAGTGTATTAAAAGATGAACAAATCCACTTCTAAGTTACATATTTCAAATATAGTAGTTCAGGCTTTGTAATATATAGGCAATATATAGGTAAAAAAATAATTATCGTAAAATCATTTTTCATTAAAAAGTGTTTTGAAAACGTGCACCTTTTTCTCATTTTCTGTTAAAAAAATGAAGCTATGTAATTTTTTCTTATATAATATTCTTAAAACAATTTTGAACAAATATTCTAATTCAACTAACACTAAACACCAAACAACTAATATAACAAAAAATTTAAGTCAATTCCCACTTGGTCAAAAAAGAAAAAATTTATTTTAGTTAATTTGTATTAAATAATTATAATTTTCTAAACTTGTATTACATATGTAAGAATTACAATATTAAGTAGCAAAATAGAAAGCGATTGTCACTGCCATTTTCCTTCCATATATGGTGCAGACAATTATATATTTTTGCTTATTACTATTCATTAATTAATTAAATTTAATTGTTCCAATAAAATAGTATGGTAAAAAGAAACCACATTCTCAGAAATTAGATTCATCCTAGAGGGGATTCGCACCCATGACTTTCGGATTAGAAGTTCAACGCGCTATCCATTGCACTATAGAGACACAGCCAACGATTTTACTTTTTACGTATGGTGTTGGATTACTATTTTTTTAAATATTTATTCAAAAATTTAAAAAATTAATGAATTAATACTTGAAAAAGCTGTATTATCATCAAGTGTCACCCACTACAAGTTTAAAAAATGTATTTGAACTTAAGTGGAGGAATAAAAAGTATTTTATTAACGATTGAAAATTTGTAAACAAGATATATAAACAGTGGTGGCCAAAATTGTGGACACTTTTTAAAATTGTTATGTTTTTCAAGTTTGTATGCTTATAGAAAATGTTGCATTGCACAAAATGCCAAGTGTATTACATCATTTTAAAGATAATTCAATACTGAATTCAATACAAAAAACAAACAAAATTCAAATATTTACAACGCAATAAAGTTATGCTGAAATAACTATCGATATGCAATAAATACTCATGATTGCAGTGAGTTATCAGTGCTTAGTGGGGTTGCCTTTATTTTTTATTACAGCTTCCCATGTATGTTTCTTTGAGCTGTAAATAGTTTAAGCCCTTCCTTTGTTGTTACATGATGTCAGGAAACAATTACATCCTCAAATAGTTTTTTTTATTTCATGGATACTTCATTCGGACAAGAG